>OZ016503.1:15390403-15475306 GCA_963966595.1 Physocephala rufipes
GTAATTAGTAATCAGATAATCGATTCAATATATTTTTTTATTTATGTGCTCCTCTTTGCTCACATTTATAGACTTGTGAACAACAACCCGACTGATTGACTGACGGTCCAACATTCAATTGTTCTTTTCATTGTCAAACCTTAGTTAAATTGCCTACAGCACTGCGAAATCAGTTTCTCATTGCTGGCCTTTAACCTCCTGCATTCTTTTATTCTAGTTATTGTTACATACAAAAATTTTAAGTGATTGCTAATATTTGCTCTCCTGTATGGATGCAAAGGCAACGGCAAGCAATAGATGTCGGTGACGCAACAGCTTTCCTCAAAATAATGCATAAGAATTTTAATGCAAAACATGAGGGGAAAATAATACAAAAGAGGAGCAAAGGGAAGGAAAAGGATTGGAAAAGGATTCCCTTCATATCCACGCCGATGGGATTTTACTATTTGCATAGTAGAGCACCGTTAAATTCCTTCTCTTTCCAAATGTATTTGGTCCATTTTAATATCCTTTAAAAATTTTTGAAAAACCTCTCGTGTTTTTGACTACTTTTCTAAGGTTCTCAGAATGGCGGCTTCTAGATCGGCGCGGCCGTGCATTAAAACTCTTGGCAGACAGGATACTTCGAACACTTTATGTTCATGTAGACGT
Organism: Physocephala rufipes; assembly: GCA_963966595.1. NCBI lineage: Eukaryota > Metazoa > Arthropoda > Insecta > Diptera > Conopidae > Physocephala > Physocephala rufipes. The sequence continues at coordinate 15,391,055 of OZ016503.1, forward strand.
TGACGGAAAGGTTTTCCCATAAGTTGCGCCATCATTTCTCAATATTTCAATCTCTCTACATAATCCACATACGCAAACGCACACCAGCGTAAAAACCAAAATTTATATTTGCCGCCACACGTCATGAATGTGTTCCGATCGTTGTTTGTCAAATATTCAATTAAATATTCGACCATGCGATTCTTTCGACCAGACCTCTGTAAAGACTCCTAGCTATCTACGTAAGCAAACTAGCCATAAACAACTTTCAAAATCACCACGTCGCTAAGTCTACAAAACTGTAAACAAGACACCAAGGAGATTCCATCATTCCTTTATTCCATAACATCCTCTTTTATTTCTTTCTTGTGCTGTTTTGTATTACCCAGAATTTTATTGATAAACTTCTCTGCATATAAATCTTCAGATTAGCTACATCTTACCTTACCTACCATTGGGTTTCCAAAGTGTCGGGTACACCCAAAATACTTTCTGGCTGTCGGTGTGAATTATTTCGTTTGTTTTATTTATTGCTTTTATGAGGCAACATCATAAATAATTTCATAAAATTTACTGAACTTTTAACGGTCTTAGAAGGCCATCTAGCAGAAACCGCCAATTTCAATGAAAAGTATTAAGACTGCTGCATTTGTTATAAGTTCTTCGTTTGTCTAGCGAAAAGAAAGATTTATTTGTTGCTCGACTCATTGGTAATGATTCTTTGTGCTCTCAGGAATTTAATATGCGATATAATCACTTCTATACCCATCTAATCATAAAAAGGGGTTGTTCAAGAGAAAGAGAAACATACTGTGAGAATAAAAGAGACACACGGGAAAAACCTATATGAAAGATAGGTTTAGGATTGTATACATTATATTTTACGTAATGTAAGAAAAGATCTCGATAAGATGTTCCAGCGTGTTTTCAACAAACTAGTTTAGATTTAAACTGATTATTAGTTTAATTCTAAACTAATTTGTTGCAAACACGCTAGAAAAAGGAAAAATGTCTCATTGTCCCATAAAATGTCGACTTATGTTGGAAATCGGAGTCCTCTTTCCTTTCTTTTTATTCAGTTACTAAAACCCACTAAACCTACACTCAGTGTAGGCATTCATGTATTTAATATGACTTATGACGCAGCCCTAATATAGTGCTACAGTTATTTTCCTCTTCGAATCATTTCTGGTTTCTTGTGTCATCTAAATGTCAATACATCTGATATTGACAATATACCATCACAAGTTTACTCCGCACTGCATTTTCGACAATAAAACAAAGAAAATATTTTCACCGATCTGTAAAAATATGCTTACGCATTTCAACAACAATATTGAATAATTAACGAAATGATCCAAATGATCAACAGGCAAATATTTTGTCGTGAGAAACAATTCAATCATCGAGGCTTATGATTATTTCAAGCCATTGAAACCCTGCATTTGGTGGTAGAAAAACAAACCGCTGCCGACGATTACGTAAAAGACGCGAGGGTTATATTGGTAGGGTATAGGTACGTATCTCGTAATATGCGCTCCATCTGTAGAATCCATATAATAAAAACAATAACAAGCCGTTTGAGGCTTAACGGAATCGCCACTAAATTTCAAAAACACAAAACGCCAACAAAAGCGCGTCATTTAAAGAATACGAGACTGTTATTGTATTTGCTGTTGGTGTAGTCCTAGCAATACCAACAACCAACATAGTGAAGTACTAGACAAGGGAGTAGATCGAATGCGAGAACAGTAAGAGAATGTGAGGAAAGGACATAGTTAAGTTGTCGTTAAAGTATTTTCACAGAATCGACTGTTCGACACTTTGCTGTCAGACGTAGGCTTAGTAAAAGATGAAAAATTAGATCCATCAGATAATAATAAAAATTTTTATTAATGGTAATACTCATACCCCCGACCACACTGACGATAAGAAAAAATGAAAAGGAGACGATCAAGGAGACCAATTCAAAGCAGAGGATCGTTACTGGATAGTAAAACTCATGGTCTCTGGTATGAGAAGTATTTAGTGCTTCACGAGAAAAAACGAAAATATATAATCGGATTACCGGTAAAGTTGATCATAATCAGACTTAACCATAATCCATTCATAAACCATTCTATCCAAATCAACTCTCCGCCTACTTGCGCTAACTAACACGAAGATACTTGCGCTAACACGAAAGCTAACGAGGCAACAACAGTTTAAAACATCGTATTTAACAACCAATCAACAACAATTTAAACCTTTTCATTCGGCAATAAGACCAAATCAAGTTCACACACAGAATCTAAAAGCGAAACAAGAATAATCACACACATAAAATGAACAACTGATCAAAGGTCGTTACAATAAAGGCAAAGAAGACATGGAAATTTCTCGAAGCGAAACTAGAAGAAAGGCAAATACCAGCGTAAACAAAATTTCCGTTTTGAACATTGAACAAACTTAGTAAGTTTTAAAAGAAAAACAAGCAGCAACAATTATAGTGGGTGAGCTGGTATGCAAAAATTAAAATGGAAAACAACAATACACAGCAAAAGTTGTTTTGACGAGGGTATAAAATCGAGCGTAAATGTTCACTCGATCGCTTTTTGGATTCCAAATTTAAAGTGGTAAGTTTGCTCCTCTTAATAATATCTTATATTTTGGCCGAGATCTTTTAAGCGGACGCCAATAGTATTTATATCAACTTGTAGTGGCTAAGAGCTTTTAAGCGGACGCCAATAGTTCTTTTTCTATACTAACTCGTAGTGGCTTTTAGGCGAACGTCAATAGACTTTGTATTAAACCGTAGTGGCTGAGAGCTTTCGAGCCCAATTTTAATTATTAGGATATATCGTGCATTGGCTGAGGGCTTATAATCGGATGCAAGTCTTGGACATATCCCTTAGAATTATGTGATTACAATAAAAATCACATAAAAGGGTTATTTCGCGTAAATGTGTTAACTGTCACGTCTAACTGCCAGTTAGTCATTTCGAAAACCGCGTGAAAGATTATCTCGCTTAAATATAGAAACTGTCTGTCGTGTTAGAACCGCGTATAAGGTATACTCGGCAAAATATTCGTCGCAGACTACGCTGATGACAGTAATCTTTTAATATTATAGCATTTGCGTATATAATAACATACAACATACCATAAGAACTTATTGTGCATAGAAATAAGTACAAAAAAATTGTAACCATATTAATAAGGCCTTCAATTAAAATAATATTAATAAAGTCTTCGCTCCAAATAAAATCAATTGGAAAAAACCAAGGCATTTTTTCTAAAACAGCAATGAAACATCGTTACAAGCTGATGTCGGTAAAAAATAAACGAATCAGTTCTGAGGTATTAACAGAATTCGTTTTCTGCTTATAAAGATCATATGAGCAATTGTTTGTCCAATTATAACGTTTGGATGTAGGCTATAGCTTCTCACGGTGGCAGAGATCACTGTGGCCTGAGAACGTGTTGCTCAGGCATTATGTTGCAATGATGATTTGTCAGGAAGGACGGAATAAGAAACAAGAAATTACATGCCGATACTGGCTTTATCGTCACCTTATCACACTTTCACTTTTCAATGACATATTCAATCAATATTTCATGGTAAATGTGAGTAATTGAATCACCACTCAGGACTAAATTCTTCGGACAATTAAAAGATCCTGTAAGTAAGGTAACTTTGCCTTAGGGATTTCGTATTAATTTTGAAGAAAATAAATCAACTGGCATCATGCGTACAATTTAAAGTATTGAAATTAAAAATATGAAGTAGTTTCTCGATTTTCATAAAACTTGAATGGCAAAATACATCGTACATCTTCCTTTTCACATGAGCACTTCCTATCTTATGATTCACAAACAACTTTTACATTTCGACGTCTTTGACAACCAATCTTCATAGTCATCGCTCACCTAAATAATGATAACAAAATCACTTACAATTTTTATCATCAGATAAGTCTAGTAAAAATAGATCACATGAAAAAATTATTATCACGAAATTTCATTTTCCATTTTTGTTTCAATCACAAAATCATTTTTTTAAAAGTGAGTGCGGTGCAGACAGTGTCACCTTGTTATGTACCATGGTCCACCGGTTTCCGATAAATAAAAACCAGCCAGTCGGGCTTATATATTTTACCCGCCCCCCACATAGGCGAGAATCGATTTGATGAGAAATATTTAAACAGGAATTTATTTGACCGACTGCTGAGCATCGCTTCGGTTTCCTCACTTTAATCACTTTCTGATGGCACTTATCACTCTATATTATTAGAGTTCGGAGCCTTGTTTGCATGCTAGTACACCCTACCTTTTCAACCGAACTACACAATCGTGGGCACTGTGGGTGCAGACTTTCATTTATTATCTTAATATTCGCAAATTTTTTATTTTAATGTGTTACTGTATTTTTAAGTACTTCAAATTTGATTAAATTCGCAACAGTAGCAGCGGCTAAGGCACACATATTCGGGTTAATAATGACCGCTATATATTTAAACGTCAATGCAATGCAAAAAAGTACTTAGCGTTTATTCAGTTTTTACGTAGAAAATCATGACAAAAAACTTTTACATTTCGAAATCATATCTATTATTTTTCAAGCGAAGACCAGTCAGTTTGTCATCAATTTCACCATAATTTCACTGAATATCCGGAAGAATAAATTGACTGGTGTGAACTTAGCATAGGGCGAATTCAGCATAGGGCGAACTCACAAAAGCCCTTATTTTTATTGAAAAATTCCGCTGCATGCTTTTGGGGATTAAATGTTCATATCAATAACTATAAATTATTTATTAAAAACATATGTAAAATAAAACAAAAATACTTTAATTAGAAGAAAATGGTACCAAGAGCAGCTCCGTACACTTTTCCTGTCTCAGAAAATTGCTGCCCAGCCGTAGAGAGGGGAAGTATTATGGTTCATTAAAGGGTCCACAAAAACTTTAAACCACAAAAAATATGCGCAATACTGATTCTAAAGGCTTCAAAAGATGGAACCATACAAAAACCCTTACTGCCTGAAATCATGCAGTGGAAATTATTATAATTTAACAAATGGACCATTAGTACATGCTCGTGGCAAAAGAACTACCAATATTTTAAATTTTAAAACCAATAATAAAGCATTAAAAGCATCGCAATTGTAAATATTCGAACTCTTATTACGGTAACTCTTTCGGAAAATATATCCAGTTGAAACTTTTTGCGATTTGAGGTTTTTGTAAGGCTCCATATTTTGAAGCCTTTAGAATCAGTATTACGTATATTTAAACGTTCATAAAAAATTCCCAACTTGTCGATTTTAACAAATTGTACTTTAATTAACTCACGGGACTGCTATCTTTCTTAAAACATATCCCGTTAAAACTTTTTGCGATTTGAGGTCTTTGTATGGTTCCATCTTTTGAAGCCTTTAGAATCAGTATTGCGCATATTCAAACGTTCATAAAAAAATTCCCAACTTGTCGATTTTTACAAATTGTACTTTGATTAATTCACGGGACTGTTATCTTTCTCTTAAAACATATCCCGTTAAAACTTTTTGCGATTTGAGGTTTTTGTATGGTTCCATCTTTTGAAGCCTTTAGAATCAGTATTGCACATATTCAAACGTTCATAAAAAAATTCCCAACTTGTCGATTTTTACAAATTGTACTTTGATTAATTCACGGGACTGTTATCTTTCTCTTAAAACATATCCCGTTAAAACTTTTTGCGATTTGAGGTTTTTGTATGGTTCCATCTTTTGAAGCCTTTAGAATCAGTATTGCGCATATTCAAACGTTCATAAAAAAATTCCCAACGTGTCGATTTTTACAAATTGAACTTTAATTAATTCACGAGACTATTATCTTTCTCTTAAAACATATCCCGTTTAAACTTTTTGCGATTTGAGGTTTTTGTATGGTTCCATCTTTTGAAGCCTTTAGAATCAGTATTGCGCATATTCAAACGTTCATAAAAAAATTCCCAACGTGTCGATTTTTACAAATTGTACTTTGATTAATTCACGGGACTTTTATCTTTCTCTTAAAACATATCCCGTTGAAACTTTTTGCGATTTGAGGTTTTTGTATGGTTCCATCTTTTGAAGCCTTTAGAATCAGTATTGCGCATATTCAAACGTTCATAACAAAATTCCCAACGTGTCGCTTTTTACAAATTGAACTTTAATTAATTCACGGGACTATTATCTTTCTCATAAAACATAACCCGTTTAAACTTTTTGCGATTTGAGGTTTTTGTATGGTTCCATCTTTTGAAGCCTTTAGAATCAGTATTGCGCATACTCAAACGTTCATAAAAAAATTCCCAACGTGTCGATTTTTACAAATTGTACTTTGATTAATTCACGGGACTTTTATCTTTCTCTTAAAACATATCCCGTTTAAACTTTTTGCGATTTGAGGTTTTTGTATGGTTCCATCTTTTGAAGCCTTTAGAATCAGTATTGCGCATATTCAAACGTTCATAACAAAATTCCCAACGTGTCGATTTTTACAAATTGTACTTTGATTAATTCACGGGACTATTATCTTTCTCTTAAAATATATCCCTTTTTTGCGATTTGAGGTTTTTGTATGGTTCCATCTTTTGAAGCCTTTAGAATCAGTATTGCGCATATTCAAACGTTCATAAAAAAATTCCCAACGTGTCGATTTTTATAAATTGTACTTTATTTAATTCAGGGGACTGTTGCCTCTTTCTTGAAATGTGTCTCGTTAAAACTTTTTGTGATTTAAAGTTTTTGTGAACCCTTTAATGAACCAGAATGCTTCCCCTCTCTACGGCTGGGAGCTGCTCTTAGTATCATTTTCTTCTAATTAAAGTCTTTTTGTTTTATTTTACATATGTTTTTATAAGTAATTTATAGTTTTTGATATGAACATTTAATCCCCAAAAGCATGCAGCGGAATTTTTCCATAAAAATAAGGGCTTTTGTGAGTTCGCCCTATGCTGAATTCGCCCTATGCTAACTTCACACCAGTAATAAATTGACGAATTGTAATACCATTAATTAGATGATTCAGATTAGATCAGGGTCGATACATGTAATGTTCTGAGGGGTTTCATGCGTTGGCGTTGGTCTATTTTAGTAACGAAGCTAAAGAAGCGGAAATGGAACAACTTTGAAAAATCTTTTCTGTTCGTTAGCATACGTACACGTGTGGTGTGTTGTGGTGGCAATATTTCCCGATATTGGAAATTTTCCTTTATTATTTAATATGCACGCTTGAATATTTTCGAGATTTATCGAAAAGATTAATCATCGTATATGGCTGGATAATTGAGTTATTGGCTTTATTATGCAAAATTTTATGCAAATAGAAAATATGATTTCAAATCAGTTGAATTTTCCCCCTCCCTTCAAATTAGTTCTTTTTATAATTAGTCATTGTTTGTTGTTGTAATTAAAATTTGTTCTCGTCATGAAAACCGTAACGTTGAAAAAAGACTAAACGATTGATTGCAAGCGCCCACTTAAAAATAACATTGTTGTTGTTGTCATTTGGAGAAATTGTTGAAGGGCGAGCATGATTTTGTCCAATTTGCATTTATTTTGTAGTACAAAATTATTGTCAAATTTTTTCTCGCTCTTTAGTTTTCACCAGTGGAATAGTCTTTGGGAAAACTGTTTTAATACAAATTTATAGCACTAATAAACCCGACCACTCACTTTGACGTGATTCGCGAACAAAGGCTTTCTTAACTATTCTCAAAATGTTTTTCTGTGGCGAATTTGGCATTTTCTTTCAGAGGGATGTTTTGGAAATGGCCAAATTTCAGGTTAGACGGTGAGGGAATAATGCGTTGGTCTTATTGACAATCTGCTAACTTAAGAGTTCGTTTGGGTTAAAGGATCTTACAACATTGTGCTCCCACCGACAAAGCTATTTAATGTTCCTAATTGAATGACAAAAGCTTTGTAGCGAATTTCTAACGGCTCGTTGCTTATTTTATCAAAATCCAATAAGCCTTTTACATTTTCAATTACAATTGCCGTTGCTACCAATTCTCTTTAGCTTTGTAGAAATAGCGTCTACATTTTCATGTAGAAAAATGTGAACAATAAGCGAATTGGAAGATTTTTGTTTAATGTTAATAGATTTTGCAAAAGGTTTTGAGAGAAGCATTGTTTAAGGTTTTTAGTGTTGCTTTATGCAACATTTTTCTACATGATGATACTTTATTTATGGAAATTGTGTGGGTTCTTTTTTGCTACTGAACGTCAATACAATTCAATGATTTAATTGAAAATTGGACTCGCTGACGACAATTTCATTTAAATGGACTACGGCGATTCCATCCTTTCACGAGAGAACTACGATTTTGTGAGAGTTGCACGGATAGATTTGCACGGAAAAACAAAAACAATGCGTTGAATGGGGTGTGACATTTTCTACAACATGCGCTAGAAGCTTTACGTAGTCAAAAAGTATTTACTTGGGATGCAATGCTTTGTTCCACATCCGAATCGATTTGATCGCCAACAATTTTCTTTTGTATATGTGGGTATTACAAATTAATGCATTCTGCAATGAAATAACAAACATTTCTGAAAATATAGAAAGTGTTGAAGAAGGAGTAACTGAATTAAAATCATTTATTCTTGGTTTCCCTAAAGGAAACATGTATGGAGTAAATAAAGATATTTTTTCTTGAGCGTCAGATAGAAATGAAGATAATTTTATTTTAAAATATAGTACAATGTGCACTTCCGTCTGATGCAAGCCATTTTCTATCAAAATTTATTTTTTGTTAGCTAGCTATGCAACAAAATAGTTAGCTATTTATGCAACAAGCTAGGAACTCACATCACAAACCCTTCACGACCTCCTGTTATGTTGATATTTAACAGCTTATATGACAAAAATGCAACTTTTCATCAATCATTCTGCTCGCACCAAGGTTTTTCGAGTACCCGTAATTTTACTTAAAAACGAGAGGTTAATGCTAATAAATTGTATTACTGATTTGCTCGAATACATACAAATGTAGAGTTGCAGTACGTTTACACCGACCCAAAATCACGCATTTCGACTTCAAGTTTCAAATACGAATGCATTTGCACCTATACAAATTTTCAAATCACGTAGAACGCGAACCATTCGCATTCCGGGCAAAAGCGAAGCAAATGCGAACAACTGGTGCGAAGTTAGCATAGGGCAAATTCAGCATAGGGCGAACTCACGAAAGCCCTTATTTTCATGAAAAATTCCGCTGCATGCTTTTGGGTTAAAATTTCCATATCAAACCCTGTAAATTACTTATTAAAAACATATGTAAAATAAAACAAAAAGACTTTAATTAGAAGAAAACGATACTAAGAGCAGTTCCATACACCTTTCCTGTCTCAGATAATTGCTGCCCAGCCGTAGAGATGGGAAGCATTATGGTTCATTGAAGGGTTCACAAAAAATTTAAATCACAAAAAGTTTTAACGAGACATATTTCAAGAGAGAGGCAACAGTCCCTTGAATTAAATAAAGTACAATTTATAAAAATCGACACGTTGGGAATTTTTTTATGAACGTTTGAATATACGTAATACTGATTCTAAAGGCTTCAAAATATGGAGCCATACAAAAACCTCAAATCGCAAAAAGTTTTAACGGGATATGTTTTAAGAAAGATAGCAGTCCCGTGAGTTAATTAAAGTACAATTTGTTAAAATCGACACGTTGGGAATTTTTTATGAACGTTTAAATATACGTAATACTGATTCTAAAGGCTTCAAAATATGGAGCCTTACAAAAACCTCAAATCGCAAAAAGTTTCAACTGGATATATTTTCCGAAAGTTACCGTAATAAGAGTTCGAATATCTACATTTGCGGTGCTATTAATGCTTTAGAATTATTTTCAAAATTTAAAATATTGGTAGTTCTTTTGCTACGCAGCATGTACTAATGGTCCATTTGTTAAATTTTAATAATTTTCATTGCATGATTTCAGGCAGTAATAAAAATGTTGCGGCGAAGGCTGAATAATCAGAGTTCGGAAATGTGCTCTCTTAACCCTTTCGCTGCTCCACACGTATATATTCGCAAAAAAAACTTGTGTATCATACGCTCCCGACGAATATTTTCGCGCTTAGTTTTAAATTAGTTAGCTGCTCAATACGACTATTTTTACTATGTATTATTCATGTTTTCTGCTCTATACGATTATTTTTGCTGTTTAATACGTATTTAAGGCTACCAATTATTATTAATATAGTAGAGCATTAACTGCTCTACACGGATATTCTCGCTCTAATTTTATTTTCGTACGCTGCTCCAGACGAGTATTCTCGCTATAAAAATTATAATAACAATTACGAACTTGTCTAAACCTGCACAATATATTTATCAATTTCTAGCGCATACAGGCAGTTCTTACCAGCATTCTGAAGAATACATACTAAAATTCAATACATTTATAGTTATTTTAATTATATAATTATCTGCTGTAAGTATTTTATAATAAAATTATATTATTTATAATATTATAAATAAATATAATTAATGTATTACGCAATTTTTATTAGATGGCAAAAAAAAATCTTACCGATGCAGAGTTGGAAGAAATACTATTACAGTCAGATAGTGGAGAAGAATTTCTCGATGATATAGACAACAATGATAATGAGACAACTGATGACAGTGATGATTACACTGAAGAGCCACAACATAAGAAACGGGCGGTCAATTGCGAATATCAATGGAAGGATGCAACATCCTTTACACCAAAAATTTACAATTTTGATAATGATTGTTCAGGTCCTTCGAAAGGTAACACTGACTACACGGAATTAGAGTGTTTCAAAATATTTTTCACAGAGGAAATAGTAACAAAAATAGCTGAGCAAACCAACTTATATTTCCAATTTCTCACAGCAAAAGATCCAAGTGAAAATTCACGTCTAAAACGGTGGAAGAATACCGACTTCAAAGAAATATATTGTTTCTTCGCTGTAAATCTTTTAATGTCGCAAGTAAAAAAACCCTGTCTAAATGATTATTGGTCTCAAGAATGGCTTCGATCAACACCAGCTTTTGCACAAATAATGTCAAGAGATAGATATTTGCTGCTTTTGCGGATGTTGCATTTTAGCGATAATACTTCACCGCCTATTGAGGGTGATTCTTTACGCAAAATTAAAATTATTGTTGAACATTTGAAAAAAACATTTAGAGAAACTTTTATTCCATATCAAAATATTTGTATTGATGAAAGTCTAATGTTGTTCAAAGGACGATTGTTTTTCAAACAATATATACCATCAAAGCGCCATCGTTTTGGGATCAAATTTTTTGTTATGTGTGATTGCAAAACAGGTTACATTCTAGACTTTATTATTTATACAGGAGGAACTACAGAAATTGCTAATTTTGATATGGAAAATATTGGTAAATCTGGAAGTATAGTGTTAACTCTAATGAAAGACTATTTGAATAAAGGCCATACAGTATACGTCGACAATTGGTATACAAGTCCAGCCTTATTTTCCTATTTATTTGCAAATAAAACCAACGGATGTGGTACAGTAAAAGCAAATCGCAAGGGTATGCCCGTTATGAACAAGAAATTGAAAATGGGTGATATTGAATGCAAAGCAAGTCAAAATATATTAGCAATAAAATGGCATGATAAAAGAGATGTTAAGCTATTGTCTACAATACACACCAACGAATTAGCCCTTTCTAATAAAATTGATCAAAATACCGGCGAAAATGTTCTCAAACCAGTTGCCATTCTAGATTACAATAAAAACATGGGTTCCGTAGATAGAAGTGATATGATGCTAAGTACGACAGAAACAGTGAGAAAATCGGTCAAGTGGTATAAAAAAACATTTTTCCATCTATTTGATTTAGCAGTTTTGAATGCTTCTATACTCTATAGAGAGCTGACTAAAAAGGATTATCCTGTAAAAGAATTTCAAATAAATTTGATAAAACAATTACTCCGTACATATCACGCACCTGAACAACGCAATCGAGCAGGTAGACGTCCAGAAGATGCCGATTCTCTATTACGCTTATCAGCTAGACATTTTCCAACATTTCTTTCTGCAACAGAATCAAAACCAAACCCAACTAAACGTTGCATTGTATGTGTAAAAAATAAAAAACGAAAGGAAACTCGATATGTATGTGAGCCTTGCAATGTTTCTTTATGTGTGGTACCATGTTTTGAAATATATCATACTAAAAAAAATTATTCTTTGTGAAATGGTAAATTTTTGCAATAAATTTTTTAAATTTTAGTTATTATTTTCAATTAACCGCTTTACGTATATTCTAATTTAATAAAAATCACCATAAAGGATTTAAAAAATAAACTGCTCTACACGAATAAACTCGCAATACTTAATTTCTTTAAACAGCTCAACACGAATTAATTCGCAGCGTTTAAATGGTCAAACTGCTCAACACGAATAAAGATGAAACTACTAAAATAAATGCGCACAGCAGGCACAAAATCTCAAAACGAATTGCGCAGCGAAAAGGTTAAATGCACCAGTCTCTTTTCGTTCAGCACCGTGTGAAAACACATAATATGTGTTCACAGTTTTCGGTGAGCACATACGACCACTTCCTCTGATAAATGTGCTGCTCTGCCGACGCCTCTCTGTGTTTTGTGAGTATAATCGATCACCAAACACAGAAACAGTGTGAAGCTCTTCAATTCCCGCGATGCGTGCTCTCACTTTTTTCTCCCACCAAATTAATTGCACAAAAATTTCTCCGAAATGGTGATAAAAATTGTGAACGTCGTGTGCTTTTGGTCGGAGCAGCCGGTGCTGCTGGATTTCACACGTTGGGATTGTGTTAACTGTAGACGGAAAGAATGAGTGTGAATCAGTGTATATGTTACAAAGCTCTCAGAAAAGTTCTAAAGGCAGTTTTTAGCCTCATATTATTTAATAAATATAAAAATATTACTTTGCTGTATATTGCTTTTATAATTGTTTTTTATTTTTCCTGTTTATCTGTATTAAAATGTATTCTACGTTTACATATGGACATTTTTGAATATGTGTTTATTAAGCTTAATGATTAATAAATTTTGTAAATCATTGCTTAATTACAAGAAAAGAATAATAGTAAAGTCGTCTACCCATTAGAGCAGTACTGCAATTATATACAAACATAATTTGTCATCCTTCTTCTTTCTGTCTATTGAAAACGTAGTTCCAGATATTCTGCTTACTCTTGATTCTGCTACCTAACAGTATCACAATCCCAAAGTGTGGAATCCAGCAGCACCAGCTGCACCGACCAAAAGCACACGACGTTCACAATTTTTATCACCATTTCGGAGAAATTTGTGTGGAATTAATTTGGCTGGTGAAAAAAGTGAGAGCACACTTCACGGGAGTTGAAGTGCTTCACGCTGTTTCTGTGTTTGGTGATCGGTTATCGTCACATTACACAGAGAAATTCCGTCCGATCAAACACAGGCACCGCTAATTTGAAGAGAAATTTTGGAGAAACACATTTGCGGAGATAGCGCTAGTGAGAGGACACAATGAAATAAGCGGAGTTGATGCCGGAGTGTGCTGCACTCGATGCTCGATTTCCGAACTCTGTGAATAACTAATACTAAAGCATTAATAGCATCGCAATTGTAAATATTCGAACTCTTATAACGGTAACTCTTTCGGAAAATATATCCAGTTGAAACTTTTTGCGATTTGAGGTTTTTATGACTCCATCCTTTGAAGCCTTTAGAATCAGTATTAGGTATATTCAAACGTTCATAAGAAATTCCCAACGTGTCGATTTTAATAAATTGTACTTTAATTAATTCACGGGACTGCTACCTCTTTCCTAAAACATATCCCGTTAAAACTTTTTGCGATTTGAGGTTTTTGTATGGCTCCATATTTTGAAGCCTTTAGTATTACGTATATTCAAACGTTCATAAAAAATTCCCAACGTGTCGATTTTAACAAATTGTACTTTAATTAATTCACGGGACTGCTACCTCTTTCCTAAAACATATCCCGTTAAAACTTTTTGCGATTTGAGGTTTTTGTATGGCTCCATATTTTGAAGCCTTTAGAATCAGTATTACGTGTATTCAAACGTTCATAAAAAAATTCCCAACGTGTCAATTTTAACAAATTGTACTTTAATTAACTCACGGGACTGTCATCTCTTTCTTAAAATATATCCCGTTAAAGCTTTTTGCGATTTGAGGTTTTTGTATGGCTCCATATTTTGAAGCCTTTAGAATCAGCATTACGTATATTCAAACGTTCATAAAAAAATTCCCAACGTGTCGATTTCGACAAATTGTACTTTAATTAATTCACGAGACTGTTATCTCTTTCCTAAGATATATCCCGTTAAAACTTTTTGCGATTTGAGGTTTTTGTGTGGCTCCATATTTTGAAGCCTTTAGAATCAGTATTGCGCATATTCAAACGTTCATAAAAAAATTCCCACCGTCGATTTTTACAAATTGTACTTTAGTTAATTCACAGGGCTGTTATCTCTTTCTTAAAACATATCCCGTTAAAACTTTTTGCGATTTGAGGTTTTTGTATGGCTCCATATTTTGAAGCCTTTAGAATCAGTATTACGTATATTCAAACGTTCATAAAAAAATTCCCAACGTGTCGATTTTTATAAATTGTACTTTATTTAATTCAGGGGACTGTTGCCTCTTTCTTGAAATCTGTCTCGTTAAAACTTTTTGTGATTTAAAGTTTTTGTGAACCCTTTAATGAACCATAATGCTTCCCCTCTCTACGGCTGGGTGGCAATTATCTGAGACAGGAAAAGTGTATGGAACTGCTCTTAGTATCGCTTTCTTCTAATTAAAGTCTTTTTATTTTATTTTACATATGTTTTTAATAAGTACATATGTTTTTAATAAGTAATTTTAATAAGTAATTTATAGTTATAGCGGAATTTTTCCATAAAAATAAGGGCTTTTGTGAGTCCGCCCTATGCTGAATTCGCCCTATGCTAACTTCACACCAGTATGCGAACAATGCACACTGTTTTTTCTATTTACGCCTAAAATTATGCCTCGAAGTGCCAAAAATTGTCAAACAAAAAATCAGAACCAGGCCATTAAATTATTCGCAGAAATTCACAAAACCATTTCTCTTCCCTGACGATAGATCTGGACATAAAGAACTTCACGAAAATTTTCGAATTGAAAATTGCCGCAACATTTTCCGTATGCACAATGTCACAATTGTGCATTGCCTCTAAATTTTGCGTATGCATAATTCTCATTTTTATGTTTACAAATGGAAAATTTTTAATTTAAAAATGGAAATTCAGTAAAACAGCTGTACAGATGTCAAACTGAAAGCGAATAAGGCAGTGTAAACGATTTCCAAATGCGTGATTACAGATTCGTATTTTGGGTCGGTGTTGACGTACTATTACAATAACTTGTTTAAATTTAGCGTATTTAAATGTTTCATAAGCAAATTGCGAATGGTTAAAGAGATCGGTGTTAGCCCGCCTACTAAAAAATCGCACTGAAATCCGGAAAAAGTCGACAGGAGTTACTACTTTTTGACAGTGTTGCTGCTGACGCCAACATCCTCCCGCATTTGAAAAATTAATGTTTTTAACATTACCTTCAATTGGTAGTACGTCAAGTTTTTTTACGCAGGTCGGCAACCCGAGTGAGGCCATCCCTGCCAGGCACAGGGCCATCTTGCTAGCGGCCATTTGAAAGACGGCAAATTATCACTTCTTCGAAAAAGTCTGTTGCAAGCATCTAATTCGCTGTCATCTATCAAGCCCGTCAATATTCAGCGACGTAACATCAGGCTCAACGATCATGGTGAAAGGAGCGCCAATTAAGAAATGAGCCGGCATTATAACTTCCAAATCGCCCGGATTCTCCGAAATCGATCTTAAAGAACGAGAATTGATTACAGCTGATATTTGGCAAACAAGCGTGCGAATTTCATCGAAGGTTAAAAATTAAGAGCGCCGACCACGCGGTAGAAAAGGTATTTGGCCATTTTCACCGAGGTCTCCCAGAGGCCCCAAAATGAAGTGAGCGCGGAGGAACGAATTTCCTATCTATTATCTTGTTGATGATATTCTCGTAAACAGGATTTCTGTGGGCATTACGAAAAACTAAACGCCTCAAATCGGCAAGCTCATTCCGAGCACCAACAAAGTTAGTTGTGTTGTCAGATCATATTGTCTTTCATCATATGCCATTCACCATCAGGAAGAAGACGCTGAATGTAACTAACCCAATTTGTAACGAATGCCCTGAACTTGGATGACTTATGCATCAGCCACAACAAAACTACGGCCGAGTCAGTTCACAAATAAAAATCTTCATTTGTTGTGTAAAGCTTCGAAGTTGCGTCAGACAAGCGGATGCACAGAACTCTACGCACACAACGACACATTTTACAGATGTCGCCTGTTAGAGCGATAGGAAACAGTTTAAACTTAAGTAAATTTTGAAATAGTTTGGGCTGTATTGTAGGCCCTACCGCAACCAAATCATTCAAGGAAAGCTCTGATGTCAAGGCCCCAGAGCCATCGAAAACTACCGAGTCTCGTTGTTGAGCTGCTCTCCTCTACAACGCAGTGGTGCGGCACCAATATTTGCACGCGGCAATTGATAAATTTTCTACTGGCAACATATATCATAAATCAGCGTATTCCTTAGTGAAATCAGCTATTTAAAATGGCGCAGAGGTTGCAGGTAGGAATTGCAAAGCTAATCCAAACTTCTTTTAACAGGTAACCGAATTGAATTGGCTACTGAAGGCAAACGGCTATAATCCCTTTTGAAGCTAGTCTCACAATCCAGCCCATACTCTATAAACGTAAAAGGAAACAACAACGCTGCATATTTCTTTCTTTGATCGCAATAAATTCGCGAAACGATTCGTAATAAAATGAAGTTGCGACAGAGTCGAGTAACGCGCGGCATGAATTAAGTGCTCCAGCCCAGTTTTCCACGAGCAATACGGCCGTGTCCAGGAGCATGGCTTCAACAGATAAGCAATGGGCATTAGGCGCAGGGAGAGCTTGCAACCAGCGTATACTACAGAATAGGTTTAGAACCAATACCATAATGATGCAATGACTTATGCTTAGTGGGACAAAGCTTACAGCAGCCAGATTTACATGCTCTCACCTGGTGCTCCTTTTTTAGACAATTTATGCAAAGAACCAGCAACAGGGATTTTTTTTTATAACAAGGAATTTATAGTTACACTCATAGATTTACCAGTCTCTCCTCCTGATGCCTCGACGCCACATTTACCAGATCATGCTCGACGTTCTCCAGAGTTTGACAGCGGCTCTTCAAGAATGTCGAGAATTTGTCCCAGGTTACCAGCTCATGGAGCGGAGACGGCTCCTCCCATTTTGTCTGGACTGGGGAGTCGAGACTCTGCAATACAATTTATATTTGAATACCATCAGCGGTTTGATTTTGAGTAAACATCGTTTGCAAGGTGGGCATATGAGAACTAGACTAATCAGACAGCTCCCGCAGCTCTTCAACGGACTTGAATTCACTTTCTTTAACCCCAGACTCTTCCAAACGTGCGCCTAGAAAATTAAATGTTTATTGTCAAAACGCTTTTTGATAACTCTAAAGTAATGATATAATTATCCGCCGATAATCTCCAAAGAGTGAACTGTATCTGATGCTGCATCCCTAATACACGACCTCAAATGTTGAAATTTCTCAGTGTTAGTTACCTCAGCTTTATTGTGTACAATTGTTGAAAATGTGGAGAAGAAATCAGTCCAGCTCGTGTAAGCACCGTTGAAAAATGGAAAATGAAATTCTGGCAAACGACATTTGGGATGCGACACTATGCAATGTGGCTGTGAGCTTTTATTCGAAAGTTGCATTAATGTTGAAGGATGGGAAGCCGAGCCAACAGCTTGATTAGACACTTCTGTCTGAAAGAACGCTTTCACCTGCAGGAATAGGCGATCGAAGTCATCATGTGAACTGCTGCCGATTTAATTGAGACCAAACTGCTCGAGAATATCGCGGGCGACGTCGAGATCATGATGCAAACATTTCAAATATTTTAGCTCACTGCAGGACTCGACCTCACTGACTTAACTATCCATGAAGAAAATCTTTATGCAAATTTGCGAAGCCTACAGCATATTTTCAACGGGATTCCAAGGATATGACTTTTTTGGATATCGCCTGTTGAGAACCGAAAGGGAGGTCTCAGTTCTACGCCTTGATCCACATTCTCCAGTTCTTGAGTCATTTCCGTTGAGTGAAGCGATGAATTTCGAAACCGGCCACTTTATGAATTTCACTAACCTTGTTGGCGGTTTCTTTGGCTTCTTGAACTAATCCAAAGCTATCCATGAAATCCACATAATGGTATATAACGATTGCCTTCACACTTAAGGCAGTGACTATATACCATTCAAATTCATAATTCAGTACATACTTTCACGTATTGCGTTACACTTTGCGAACACGATGCACCGAAGATCGTTACTCTCATCTCATACATTTTCACCAAAGTAACCTCTGTGAGCATCTGTCTTTCTCTCGTACAATAATTTGATGAAACATTTCTCGTATATATACAGTACGGCAACAGTTTTACTTCTAAAACTAAAGAGCACTGAAAACATTGGTTAGTACTCTTGTGGGGCTTTTAATAGACATAAATTCAGAGAAGTTCCACCCGCAAAGGCTGTGGTGTTAAGCCCGAATCGAAATTCGTTTGGTTTATTCGGATTGTACACCGCCAAATGTACCAAATAGCAAACTCTCGGAATTTCGAAGACTATTTCACAAGTCATAGTTTCTTGGTATAACTATTTCCCAAATAGTCATCAATTGTTAAAGTGTATGCGGCGGCAAAGATCTGATCTATTTCAACCTTTTCTCTATACATATTTATTTCGTTTCTGTCATTATATGGCTGTCTGGCGTAAGAGACCTTATTCAAATATTCCCTTAATTTTCTTGATAGCCTTACGCGGCAACTCTTGAGCTCTCAATCCTGGCTTGCTTGCATTAGTAGACATGTCTTACACACAATAGTGTTCGTGTCTTCTCGGCCCAAACACGACACCACCCAATTCAGTGTTAGCAGCATAAGGACTACTATCGCTATTGTTATCGTTCTGGACGGTAGGCCCAAGTGACAATTATCTAGGCCGAAATGGGGTTATACTCATTGCCACTTTACTGCCGAAATTCTCTAGCCCGGTAAGATATGTCATTTAACGTTGATGGGCTTACTATACACATGAAAGCTTCTATTAAGTATTTGGGAGTTATGCTGGCTTTCTGACTGACCTTCGCTGCGCATATTGAAAAAATATGTTGTAAGGCGAAGGGTATCTACTCGTATACTGGTTGCATAATGGCCAATATCTTGCAACGGAAATCGGGTTATAGGACCCAGGTGTTGGCACACCTATCAGGAGAGTAAATGGTGGATGTAAGCTCGCTTAAATGGGGGGTCGGTGTCTTTCTTAGTGATCCTTGACCCCCGTTTTTGCAATAAAAATTTTAGCAGAGATTTAACGCTAAAATATGGATATGCCGCCATCAAATGGGCGAAAAAAGATAAAGGGAAAACATTGGGAGCCATGTTTCAGCAGCCCTCACCAACTACCTTGCCTTAAAATTACGAACGATTTATCAACACATCTTCGAAATCATAACTACGTCATAAAGCTTTACATTAAATTGGTTGGAATGTTAACATTATATAATTTACGTCTGGTATATGTGTTTTAGATGACCATTTCTGTTTTTATTGATTCAATTCCAGAATTTCATGGATTCACCCTCGAATATATGGTCGAGTAAATATTTTGAATGCATTCACCACTATTTGAGTTTTTCTTAGTTTTTACTTTGCCTTGAAGTGTTAAATTCCTTCATCTTATACAATATTTACTTTATCGTTTACCGACGTATGATGTGTGGCTGTGTTTGCGCGTGTGTTTTTATTTTAATGAGAGGGACGCATCAAAAGCCCGAGTGCGGGACTTTAACCCGCTAAACCCCCTCCCCCAAGAATACTTGTCCTCCCGGAACTACCGTTAAGTTTTAAGTCAGGAGGTAGACAGAGCCATAGTACTCAATCGTCTCAATCGTTCGTAGTCACAGTCATTCGGTTAATCTACGTATGTCATGTATGTAATTTAACTTGCGTCCTAGAAACGAATTTCCTTCCCTACTGTCAGCTCTATATTGCTAAGCTATTTAGCCTCTGCTCGCTATCTCCAATACTCTTCTGCGTTACTTCAATCTTAAAAAAGAATTAATATCACATCAAGTAATACCCGATACACCAACTAGAAGAACACGATCAGTTAACTAGGCAGAAGAGCTGATGAATGATTAGAATTTACGCGGGACTTTTTAGATAATTAGAAGTTTCAAGCTAGCACCAAAAAGAAAATTCAATGTTAAACGAATTTAACCCGGTATCCAAGTTGAGTCACGTAACTAAGACAATTCGCAATTGGCGCTCTATCCCACAGAATATTTTTCACTGAGTTTCAGAGTTGTTCCTATACAATTTTCACAAAAAAAAAACGGGTAGCCGTGTGTGGATGAATGCGTGTCTATGTGATTGAAGAATCCAATTTTTACCAAGGACAGCCGGTAACCAAGGTACCAAGAAGTAAGGACACCAAGAATGATGTGACGATAATGACTTTAATTCTGGTTTAACTCTGGTTAACTCTGGTTTTCGTAATTCTCCAACTAAACGCGTACTTTCGGCTCGAAAGTCAAAGAACGAATCCTCAGCGTGTGAGTGCGTTTTTTTTGTCGGGTGGAAACCCATCATGGGCACTGATGCTAGGTCCTGTGAGCATCAGTGGTGTCAGACTCTTACTGACCAGAACCACCTCATCTTCTAATCTACCCCGCGGAACTCCCGATAAGCATTACTTCGCGGAGGGGGCGGCCTTATGTGGCAAGTACTCGTTCAGTCTTCTTCTCTGCTCTAAACTTCTCTGCTCCTTCATTATTACTGCAGCGAATCGCGCTATGGCTAGCCAATTTCCGTGGCTTTTCAACATAATGTTTACTACTGTCTTAGGCATTATGCTCTCCCTAATAGCCTGTTATAACGCCGCCCTTGAATTCGAGAATCGAAGACAACGGAAGAAGACATGCTCTGCATTCTCCACCATCTCCATTCCACAGTAGTCACAGAATGGATTTTGTTCGTAACCGAATTTATGGAGGTAAGCTTCAAAACAACCGTGGCCAGTCAATAACTGCGTTAGGTAAAAATCGACCTCCCCATGATTTCTGTTTAACCAAGGTTCTAGCACAGGAATCAGCTTATAAGTCCATCTGCCCTTCACTGCACAGTCCCATCTCACTTGCCAGTCCCGTATAATCACCATACGCGCGGTAACACGTGCTTCTGCTGCGGGGGTATCAGTTAAAAGGTCGTCACTTAAAGCACAAGCTTTGGCCAGCAAATCGATGGGGTGCATTCCGCTTACTACCAGTGCTGCGTCTTCCGACACCGTTCGAAAAGCACTGCAGGAGTGCGCAGAGCCTATAGGTAGCTTTAATGTTGCGCGCGTAAGAACTTTTCTGTAGAGCTTCTGACCATACTGATGCTCCATACAGAATTATAGATTTAACAACTCCTGCCAGCAGTTGCCTTCGCCTTTGCTTGGGTCCTCTAGCATTTATCATAATTCTCGAGAGCGCGTTTGTTGCTTCCGCCGCTTTTTTTTTTGAACATAATCCACGTGTGCTTTGAATGACAAACGATGGTCGAATATGACGCCCAGATACTTAATATGCGGTTTTGACATTATAACAGTTCCTCCAACCGTAATGTTAACCGTCTCAATTTTCTTTCGGCTGCTCACTAGAACTGCTTCCGTTTTTTCCTCAGCAATGCTCAGTCCTTTTGAGGCCATCCAGCTTTGAACTATCCTCACTGAACAATTTGCAACATCCACAAGATCTGCTAATTCCTTCTCTACTACTATGATGGATATGTCATCAGCGAAACCCACTACCTGAGCCCCGTTTGGGAGCTTCAGTTCGAAAACGCCGTTATACATAGAGTTCCATAACAGAGGGGCCAGCACAGAACCCTGAGGAACACCACCGCTCAGGGCATGCATTTTCGGACCGTCAGTGGTGTGATAAAAAAGTATTCGCTCGTCCAGATAGCTAGATATTATGTTACACAGATAACTTGGAACGTTGTAGCGCTTAAGCGCTCTCAAGATTTCTTTCCAGTTTGCCGAGTTGAAAGCGTTTTTAACGTCAAGCGTAAGGACTAAGTAGTACTTTTTGCTCCCAACCCTCCAACGTGTGCCCTCTAAAGCTTTAGAAGCAATCTGCTTGACTAATTTTAGCGCATGCACTGCAGAACGACTTTTCCTAAAACCAAACTGCGATTCTGAAAGTCGGAAATCTATTGCTGTCTCTAATCTTTCCTTGAGTATGTGCTCAAAAATTTTCCCAGACGAATCCGGCATACAAATTGGGCGGTAATCTGCTGGTCGCAATGGTACTGATTTCTTTGGTAGCAGGACCAACCGCTGCACCTTCCACTGTTTCGGGAAATGTCCTTCTCTGAGGCATTTATTAAATACCTCTTGGAATAACTCTGTACGTCTCACAGCCGCTGTTGTAATTGCTATGCTGGGTATCCCGTCCGGCCCCGGCGCTTTGTTACCTTTCAGCATACTCGCGGCTCTTAATACTTCGATACTAGTTATTGGCGGGATGTCCGCAGGATCATAGTCGGCCCAAAAAATCCTTTGAAAGCGCTGCTGTTCAGGAAAAAGGTGCTTTACAATCGCATCCAGTTCATGCGGAGATTAAAATTGCACGGTATGCTTGAGTTTTTTGAAAACTAATTTATACGCTGTGCCATACGGATCTACTTCCACCTCATCGCAGAGTTCCAAAAAGCATCTATTTTTGCTTTCACGGATAGCATTTTTAAGTAGCCAGTACTTAGACTCCATTTCGTCGACGAGCATAATCCACAACTAATAAAGGACAGATCAATTATCGAGCCTACTTCGTTTTTACTGAATGTGTGCTCAGATCCTTCATTCAGCAATAAAACGTCCATGCACGCCATAGCGTCAAGTAGCGATCTCCCCTCGGGTTAGTCCTAGTGCAACCCCATTCAGTCGCCCTTGCGTTGAAGTCACCGGCACTGAGAACTGGGTTTCCATGACGTGCGTCGCTTATTAAACAGTCCAACACGTAATTAAAACCTTCTAAGTCTACACTAGGTAGAATATAGCAGCTGTACACATACATGTCATCTAGTTTTGCACTCACAAATCCGGCTTCAGCCTTGATTATTGACAACGGATAGCCTGAGCTAAAATTACAGATTGCTGCATTTCTTGAAGCATCGACTGCCCACTTACCATCAGATGCACACTTATATGGCTCACTGAGAATCGCGAAATCTATACCAAGTTCAAACATTGTTTGGTTCGACAGATCTTGAGCAGCTTGGCAATGATTGAGATTTAGCTGTAAGCATTTCATGCCGCGACTATTCTTACCTCCTTCTGCACTTTTACGGCGTTCTGGTAGCTCGGACATTTAAAACTGTCTGTACTATGTTTTGGATCCATAGCCCCATTTCTCTGGCACAAGATGCACATCGGATCACTGCTGCATTGCTTCGCTATATGTCCTTGACCACCGCATCGATAGCAGAGCCTTGAGCAGTCGTCAGCATAGATACAGCCACTAGCGAAGTGCCCAAAATCTAAGCACTTGAAACACCGCTGAATGCCCTCTTTCAATCGAATGCGACAAACTACCCACCCAATCCGAATCTTACCCAACTTAAGAAGGCTGCTGGCCAGCGAAAAAGAAAGACTTAACGTTGCCGTCTGGGTACCCCCATAAGATTTCCTCATTGAACGGATTACGGTTCTGTCTATGCTCTCCTGCTGTAAACATTTATTTACGGACTCCACTACATCCTCTTCCGTAGTAACCTCATCTATATCTTTGACTTCCAGTAAAATTGTCTGTGTCAAAGCACGCACATGGGCCGCATCACCTAGCGCCGTTTTCACTGCGGTTTTAATTTCTTCAGCCTGACTTTTCTTTTACCTGCTGAGCTCTAATAAAAGTTCGCCTTTTTTGGTTTTCCTTATTGCTTTGACCATGTGCCTGATCTTCTCTAACTTAGGATCTGCTTTAACTTTCCGCAAAAGTTCCACATTTGTTGTACCCTCAGCTGCTTGAATTAATAAAGCATCAGGTCTTGCCCTCTTTAATTTAGTGCGTTCAGACCGTACCTGAATCCATTCCTCCTTCGCTTTTGAAGATGCTATATTTGCTTCTGTGGCTACTTGAGCGTATGAAATATTAGCGCCCGCTTTGACAGAAGACACGTCTCGCACCCTTGCAATAATGGCCTTACCCTTTTTTGACGGTGGAAATTCTGATACGGCTGCATCTCTACACCTTTTCGTAGAACCATCACCACCCACACCTTTTATCAAGGGAGATGTTTGATTAGACGAGGTAACTTGCTTTTTGGCTGTATTATTATAGCGTAAGCTATATACGGCCTTTCTCTGCAAAATAGCAATATCTGATACCAGATCTCTCATAAACTGATTAATGTTGCGTTTTCCACCCCCCATCATGAGCACAAGCTCGTCTATTTTCCTGCCAATTTCAACCAGTTCGCTCTCGCCTTCTAATGGAGTAGCTGAAGAACTTGCTGGATCTGTGCCAGAAATAACTTGAATTTCAGTTCCACCAGATATCGATGAACCTTGCTGTTGCAGATCTTGGTTTGAGACCAAAAGAGCTGGAGGAGAAGACCTAGACCTTGCCTCCCTCCCAGCATGCTCTGGTGTATCGAGCTTTTGAACAACTACATCCTTACTCGTACTTGGTGGAGACCGCTGTACCAATCTGCTCTTTTGGAAAGGGTTTTCCGCGTTCTGAGCCGCCCTGTGATCCAGCTTTCCAAACTTTGCCTAAAACTATGACACGAAATTTTAAATCGATAGCACTAACCTGCCCGATTGATCCACAGTCAGTTGATCAGCTGATTTGTGTCTTCTAAAATTTGGAAAATTTTGTTCCACAGTTCGCGCGGGAAATTGATTTTGAAAAAAAAGCGTGAGCGTGCGTGTGGGCGTGTGTGTGTGGGTCTGTGTACCCACTCAAGTGTGGATAAATACGGATTAAGACCAGTTTAGACAAGTCACTCGAATATTTTTTTCATATTTTCCGTAGTTAGTACTCTTAGCCCTGACCCTAACAAGCAAAAATAACTATCTGTTCTTCCTTAGGGAGCTGGAGCCCCTCGAAATTTCGGTTAAAGATGTCTATATTAACTAAACCGTTGATGGTAATGGGATAATATTGGTTTGGTTAGAAAGCTTTTAAAATAATATTTATGATTTATATAAAATACCCTTTTACCGAAATCTGCTTAGTATTCTAAATAAATGCAGCATTAAATTTTAACTACTATTTTTTTACACGAAATAATTTTGCCAAAAGAAATGAGTGTGATTCACTAATGCAAGTATTCTATTAAATCTTCTAAATTTACAGAGAAAACTCCATATTTAAATGACAATAAACTACTTTATTCAATTTTCTTATACCTACTAAGAATATTACTCCTCTGGTATCATTCTCTATGATTGGCGTAATGGTTGCGGTGATGGTGGCAGCAAACTAATTGACTTGGCGCTATATATTCATACATTTATAAATTCAAAATTGAAAAATTTCCCCTGCGGCGCTGCGGAAATTGTTCTTAAAAATTTTTAAGCGCTAATCTAAAATTGAAAAGAATTATTTTTGTAAATATTCATAATAAAGAAATAAATATAACTTTTAATACATATATATAACTTTTATACATTATAACCTGAACATATTTTATAAAAGTCTTCGTCATCAACGTTGGATTCGGCACAATTCTTTTCCTCCGTTGGATTATACCATTCACCGGTAACACGAAATAATTCGGCTAAATTATTCCGATTTTAGGTATGACATCGTCTTCGAAATATATATTTTGCTAAGTATCCAGTGAAGAACCTTTTTTCTGGTATATTCCGGCAAAAAGCCTTTGACATGCCTCCACAGATTGTCTATCGTGTTGGTATGCGTCCCCGTCTCTGGATCCTTGAAATGCAGAGAATAATTAACATTTAAGTGATGAAATCCTTCATCACTTAAGCAGCCATAACTCAGGAAAGGGAAGACAATATAAGATAAAACACAAGAATATATTTACACATACTTTCCAAAAATCTGAAATGATTTTTGTATGCGGCTTAATAAATTTTTTAAACTGGTCAATTAATACTTCCTTCAAACTCTCCTCTACAGGAACTAAAAAACAGCTAATTGTTTATATTTCTATACCACCGAACACCCATTGACTTCCTACGGTGTGACCTTTATGATATTTACGTCTATCAAACTTCGATTCGTCGATTTCGACTACCATGTCGGGCCCGCCAAGTTAGTCCTAACATTTGGTGGAATATATCACTACCTCCCTATGAAGGGAACTCCAATCCACAGCTGTCGATTTGAGTGTATGAAGCTAAAATTTAAAATATTAGTAAGAAAGCTATGTATTAAATATAACGTAGTGCAACGTAATACCTGTTCAGTTATAGAACCGAGTGTTACATTCTCAGCCATAGTGCGCTATAGGCAACTACGGTATACAGAGATAGGTGGAACCCTCGAAAGGTGTGTTTTTCCGTAAAGAGCAAGTGGAATTATATCTTGCTCACTTCTTATTTTCATTTATATAAAATGCTGAACAATTCCAAAAAAATCCATCCACGGATCTACTTTTTTTCCGGAGGCTATATTCATGTTCATTTGGGCATTTCAGAATTGTTGGAATTAAGTTCCAATATTACAAATATTTAATTATGTTCATTGCAATTTCTCTCTCTACCCTACAATTAAATAGTTTGTATAATACATTTATATTTACACCACTCATTTCACACGTTTAAATTTTTTTTTTAATTTATATTTTACTCTAAATTTTTTCCTATTGTAACTTGTTCAAGTGATTCCATAACGATAGCATTGATTCCAAAATTCCAAACGCATAGCATTGAAAACTCAGTAAGATAGCATTATTAAAAATATGCACAGTATTAAATTCTGATATTAGTGGTTTACGGTTACGATCAAAACTGCATCTTTTCGGTAACTACTACACCGATTTTAATGAAATAAATTTTCTCTTAAAGCTTAGAACGCGCTGTTTCATCTTTAGGAATAAAAGATTTGTATCTTGTATGATTTGTAGATTTGTTGTATTCGTATGTGTTAATCACAAACTTTTCTGTAGAAAAAATTACTGTATCCAAAAAATAGTAGCAAAAAATTAATACTGCATTTATTTAGAAAACTATGAAGATGTCGACAAAACTATTTAATATAAATCTTAGATAGTAGTAGCTTTCTAACGATACCAATATCATCTTAGTACCTCTAACGGTTTAGGAAATACAGGCATATTTATTTGAAATTTCAAGGGGATCCAACTCCCCCCCCCAAGGGGATAGAAGATAAATTTTTTCCGCTTGATGAGGCGAGAGATAAGATTGCTAACAAGGGAAAATTTCGTTTTCGTTTTCGTTTAATTTCCAGTTTGTTCAAAAGTATTCCCTTTTCTTTAAAAAAATTTGTTATTAAAATTTCTGGACAAATGTTAAAACGTAAGTTGCCTAAGATAATACTTCCTATCAACGGACACCCAGAAGTACCAACACACCGCACAACACTCCAATCACGACTGTCATCTTAGGAAATTCTTCTCCACTGTACTCACTTTTGCGTTTTGGTGGCTTGATTTACGTAACGCCGTTTTTTTTTGTTCGCTTCATATTTTTCGTGCTTGAATCAACTTTTTTGAAATTGCTTTTGAATCAACTTGAATCAAATTTTAAAATAAGCCTTCTACATAGATATTCCTCATAAGATATCGTCCGAATCAGAGGTACAGAGGTACTGGTACAGAGACTGTTGCTTCCAAAAGTTGTAAAGTCTGTAATGATGTATACCGTACCTGTTTGGGTTAAGGTAACAAATAGCAATCCGAATATGTGGATGATGAATCACCTTCTCCGATTATATGCCCTTAGTAAACTAAGGGATCCTTTCCGATCATGCTGCGTATTTCGAGCTATCTCGCATGAGGTAGCGGATGTTTTTTCGGGAATACTACTTCGCAAGTCATTAGGTGCTGAACTGGGTTTGCGGCACCAGAGGAAATCAGAGCTTGAAAACACATTTACGCACCAGGAACTAGAACACATTAGGAATATTGCGTAATCACGATGGCAGCAGAGGTTGGACAGCTGCAGCAAAGGGAGATGGACCCATACTTTAATACCCGGTATTAAAAAAAATAGGTAGAGAGATAACAAAGGAATTTAGATATTTATCTAAACATAACACTAAGCGGTCATGGTAGATATTTACCTAAATAAATGCTAAGCGGTCATGGTTGTTTTCATAGCTATTTGGAAAAACATGGCCACGCCTCTGCTACATATTGTCCGCAAAGTTCCACTCAAAATGTAGATGCACAGCATATCCTTTTTTAAAATGATGGTTTTGCTGATTTAGGGGCTACTATAAAGGACATGATCCATCCATTGAGAACTTGACAAAAAGGATAGTATATAATATGTTTCAATCATATGAAGCGCGGAATGATATTAAGCGTATGTGTTCAATTATTATGAAGGACGAGAGGAGACTTGAACGTATACGCAAGAGCCGGATGGCTTCATAGCTTGTGGGCAGAACTGACCGACCGACATAATAAATAAAGTTTGAGCCAAGTGCTCTTACAGCCTCCCGACGGAGTACTTCTACAGTAGCAGTTCTGGATGGAATACTGTACGGGGGGCGTAAATTTGGCGGCTTAAAGTCTTGCACTGATCTAGGTTTTCGATGCTTTTTCGCCTCATAAAAAACACATGCACAAAGATGTGCATACACGCACGCACATACTCATACACACACGCACACACACATAAACATACACATGAAGGGAGAGAGATAGATACACTCGACACTTGCACCAGCATTTATGGACACGTAGAATTTGGAACTTATACTAGGGATAGGGACACTCGTTGCTCTAAATTATAAATTCGTTATAATGGTCTTATAATGTTTTTTTTCGTCTGTTGAATTCACGGATGTAATGTGTGATAATTTATGAATGTGTGATAACTTATGAAATATTTATTTATTTATTTAACTCAGTGACTAAGCCAAAGAAAGCTTTATAACCCAAAAATGTTCAAAATTACAAAAAGTTTGTATAAATTACAAAATAATTTTAATTAGATAAAAATCCCAAGATTTTGTTTCTGGATACAGGAACGGAGTCACACAAATTTATGACTGAATATATAGAGTTGAAATCGGAACAGGCATTCCGAAAGGGTTCTTGTTGCGCATAGGAAAAACGGCAAAAAGGAAGGTGAAGAAAAACATGTCATCTGGTTGTACGGCGAGGAACATTGAGCTGGATATTGTTTAACAAAGGCGCAGATACAATAGCACCATTCAGCAATTTCAAAATAAAAATTGCACTAAGCATTATCCTCCGATTGGCCAAGGACGCCAGGTCAATCAGCTTAAGCCTAGACTCATAAGAAGGCAGCCTTACATTTGGGTCCCAACGCAAACCTCGAAGGCAAAAGAGCAAAAACTTTATTTGCACCGATTCAATTGACGAAACATAACAAGCACTATTCGGGCTCCAGACCGGCGAGGCATACTCCAAAGTAGGACGAACCAGCGAAGTATACAGCAACTTCGTTATATAAGGATCCATAAATTCCTTTGCCCAGCGTTTCATGAATCCTAAAACACTGCAGGCTTTACTAGAAATATAATTAATATGAATGTCAAAGCGTAATTTCCGATCCAAGAGAACACCCAGGTCATCAACTGTTTCCACAATATTCAATTTATGGTTATTAATGACATAATTAAAGCTGTAGGAATTTGAGCGATAGAATGACATCGGCTTACACTTATCCAAATTCAGTTTCATACAGTTTACTTTACACCACTCAGATAGGTTATCCAGATCCATTTGTAGTAGCATAGCATCGCTTTGAATTATATATGGAAGAAAAAGTTTAACGTCATCCGCAAATATAAGAATCTTGCTATCTCTGACTACTGTTGGAAGATCATTTATAAAGATTAAAAACAGTAATGGGCCAAGATGACTTCCTTGAGGAACACCAGAGGTCACAATAAATTCAACAGATGTAGAGTTTCTAAACAAGATCTTCATAGTACGCCCCTCCAAATGTGAAGATATCAATCTTAAAAGATATGCAGGGAAACCAAACATTTTAAGTTTCAAGAGAAGAAGCTTGTGATTCACCACATCAAACGCCTTGCAGAAATCCGTGTAGATAACATCAGTTTGCATTCCCAAGGTGAAACTTTGAATTGTCGTTGATACAAATTCCAACAGGTTGGTCGTTGTCGATTTGCCGCTGAAAAAACCATGTTGAGACGGTGAAATAGACGACATCACACTTCGAGATATTTGGCTCGTGATTATTTCCTCAAAGACCTTAGGAAGAACTAAGGTCAGCACCAATGTTATATTTGAGCCAGCATCGATGTTATATGGATATTCTGAAGAAGTATAATTCGACCTTGAGAAGGTAGACAAAAATTTACCAAACATATTGCAAATAGATGAAATGTCATCAGTCTCCATATCCAAAAGTTTCATAAGGGTCGGATAAGCATTACATTTCCTCTTAGTATTAACAAAGCCCCAAAATGACTTAGGGTTGTGTCTCAAAGAGGTCCCTACTCTTTCAATATAGCTTAAGTAGGAATACTTGCATTGTTTCTGATACGTATATCTAGCCACAAGGTAATTCGTAAAATTAGTTGAGGTATTTTTCCTGCAATATAGTTTGTAGTACTTTGCCTTTAAATTTCTTAATTTTCTTAAATTATTTGTAAACCAATTTGGACTCGAAGGCTCAGAATTATAACGCTGGGGCACCGCAAAACTAAATGGATCCAAAAGAGTACCGTTGAATGAATCAAGTGCTCATTGCAGGCCATAATAAAAATTTAGAATGCTGCTCCAGTCCAAACCACGAAAAAAATCCTTTAGAATGGAGTAGTTTGTTTTGTTAAAACAGAACACTTTTTCCATTAATTTACAATTAGTTTGATTACGCCTTTTATTGTCCGGAAGCTCTGCTTTTATCAGTACAGTGGGGTGATACAAATCTTCCGGAACAGCTAGTGGGGCTACCCTGCATACATCAAAAGTATCAGGATCGTCCACGAAAATTAGATCCAAGCAAGGATTGAGCGAATTTTGAACATGATTAATTTGGCGAAGGCCGCGTGAAGATAACTTATTTAGGAAATGAATGTCGGAATCACACTGAGAGGGCAAAAGTACATTCTGGAACTCCTCGCTATTTATCCAACTAACTTTGGACAAATTAAAGTCTCCAAGAACAATTACTCTGTCCATAATCAACAGTTTAGGACTCAATCTGTTAAGGCAGTAAAGATGCTTGTTATAAGTCTCTATACTAGATTTCGGTGGAATATAGGAACAAGCTATATAGAAAGATGAGCATTCCAATTTTACACAGACGCAGCAAAAATCAATTTCAACATCTAATAAGAGATGCTCCTCACGTGAGAAATATGAAGACTTCACTGCAATCAAGACCCCACCACCTCTTGATAAATTTGACAGAGACAAGCTTCTATCCTTACGATAAATTATATAATGTGATGATAAAATTTCAAGATTCAAAATATCAGGCTTCAACCAAGTCTCAGTAAATGAAATAACGTCATACTCCAGGTTAATGGACATAAGTCTGTAACGACCACGAATTCGTGATCGTTACAATTTAGATATGTTCCTAAGAACATAAACATTTAATACTTAATTGACATCTCCGACACGAAATTCTTGATTTAAAGTAAAATTAAAATCGTTGGTATCCCTAATTTCATTATGCCGTTTTTGCTTCGCCTCATTCGTAAGCAATAATTCACATGTAGTTCAAAAATAAAATTGACTTAAGGAACGTGAAACTTAGGATCGAGGTTCTTTTTTCGCTTGCAAGCAGAAGGACAGTTGAG
Organism: Physocephala rufipes; assembly: GCA_963966595.1. NCBI lineage: Eukaryota > Metazoa > Arthropoda > Insecta > Diptera > Conopidae > Physocephala > Physocephala rufipes. Next base: position 15,423,190 of record OZ016503.1, read on the forward strand.
GCAGAATCAGGTCAGCTTTTGGCAGATTCTTGCAATATATTTTTGGAAGCAGAATCAGGTCAGCTTTTGGCAGAGTCTTGCAATATATTTTGGATGCAGAATCAGGTCAGCTTTTGGCAGATTCTTGCAATAAAATTGTGGAGGCAGAATCAGGTCAGTTTTCGGCAGATTCTTGCACAACATTTTTGAGTCCGGAACAGGTCAGCTTTCGGCATTTCCGTGAGCTATTCTCCTGGCAGGATCAGGTCAGCTTTTGGCAGATTCTTGCAAAAATATTTTTGGAAGCAGAATCAGGTCAGCTTTTGGCAGATACTTGCAATACATATTGGAGGCAGAATCAGGTCAGCTTTTGGCAGATTCTTGCAATATAATTGTGGAGGCAGAATCAGGTCAGCTTTTGGCAGATTCATGCAATATACTTTTGGAAGCAGAATCAGGTCAGCTTTTGGCAGATTCTTGCAATATAATTGTGGAGGCAGAATCAGGTCAGCTTTTGGCAGATTCATGCAATATACTTTTGGAAGCAGAATCAGGTCAGCTTTTGGCAGATTCTTGCAATATATTTTTGGAGGCGGAATCAGGTCAGTTTTTGGCAGATTCTTGCTGTAATTCATTGAGTCGGAACAGATCAGCTTTTGGTAGTTCTGAAACTATACTGCAGACAGAATTAAGTCAGATTTTGGCAGATTCTTACTAAGTAATTTTTAGGCAGCTCAGTTTAATCCAACCATTTACCTTTACAAGTAAGCCTCTCTATAAAATACCCATGCAGTAGAAAATATTGTTACCCAAATATTGTAAGCAACCTTCAGTTGCCAGACGCTCCGTCTGTCTCTGGATTATAATTTAGAATTAGTCCAAATGATTCATGAATAAATAAAATTAGCAAACGAAAAACACAGTCTATAAAATACCCATGCATTGAAAATATTGTTACCCGAATATTGTAAGCAACCTTCAGTTGCCAGACGTTCCGTCTGTCTCTAGATTATAATTTAGAATTAGTCCAAATGCTTTTATGAATAAATAAAATTAGCAAACAAAAAAACACCGTCTGATTTCTATTTCGCCCGAGCTGACAATAGTCTGTGAATAGATCGACTCAATAAGTCGATCGTGAGAAATTCAGAAATAGTAACGATTTTTCGTTGTCGTAGAGGGTTTCGAGATCCCTCTACAATGAGCCCTGGAACGGCTGAGCATACCTCAGCTGAGAAACATAACTCGCTACAAATGGCGCCCGAGCAGGGACCGTCGACATCACGCGACGGTTCACCCCAACCAGATAATACAACCAAGGAAGAAGCCCTTCCCGAAAATTTAACGTTCATCTACAAATTAAGAAAATAGGAGATAGAGGCGCAGATGACATTGCTAAACCTCCCGACGGACGGCACTGTTAAAGAAATGCGCAGCAGACTAATTACGCATATCAAATCACATCGAATTAAGAAGTCGGCAGAGAAGAAGGAAAAAGACGAAGAAGAAGCTCGCTTGTCCTTCCCCCCATCACCATTCCACAGCAGACCAACATTTCATCAAGTGTTGAATTCGATACAATAAATATCGTTCGAAAGTGGAATGTGCACTTCAATGGATCAAGATCCGTCGTTGATTTTATCGAGACAATGGAGGAGCTGGCCGACACTTACCGCATTCCATACGCCCACCTACTTCTACCTCTAAATGAGATCCTACGGGATCGAGCCAAAGATTGGTGGAGGTATAAGCGAGCAGAAGTGAAAACCTGGGCTCACTTTAAAACCGCAGCTTTTCAATTCTTTTTGCCGCCGCGTTATATGCAACGTCTTGAGGAAGATTTTCTAAGGCGGCGAGAAAATATTCGCGAAAAAACGAAAGACTACATTATGAATATGGTGACCATGATGCGTCAGCATCCACGATTACGCGCGGAAGACCACCTGCATAGAATTTACGAAGGTTTGCGACCAGGATACCGTCTCTATATCAAACGTAACGACTTCGATAGCGTGGATTCTCTGATGTTGTGTACAGACGAATACGAACATATACGAGTCGAAGAATCTCGGCTACAACGACCACAGGTTTCTAACTTAGCAGCCACTCAACAGTACACGCGGAAAACTCATTGCTGGTCGTGTGGTCAGCCAGGCCACACACGCAGAGCATGTTCGAATAAAAAGCAGTTGTTCTGTTCATTTTGTAGATCATTAGGAACTCTATCCCGAAATTGCAATTGTAGGACGGCACCGACTACGGCACACCCTACATTGCAAATGTATAGTACAGAAGTCCACTGCAATGGACTACTTGTAGAAGCCAAGCTCGACACCGGAGCATCACTCTCTTTCATTGGGAGTTCATTGAATAATTATCTAAGCAAAAACACACCGCCACTTAGGCAGCGCCAGCAGTTAACGCTGGCTAATAACCGATCAGTAACCACTGAATTTGGGTTTATGGTTACACTCGAGATGAACGCGAGAAGAATCTGTCATCCGGTTTATTTTCTACCAGGACTACCGGCTGACCTTGTTTTGGGAGTGGACATTCTTAGTAAATTAGGCTGTGAGATGAACATCGCAGGGATGCCTGTATCGAATAGGGATACAATTCTCGGAATCATGAATGCGGTCAGCACTACTGTGCATGCATCCACTCAACAAAACCGTGCCGTAGCAAACGCTACACACTATTTAAGTCAAATGATAAGTACAACCAAACCACGCAATAACTCAAAACCTGATTTCCGGAAATTGTCGGATAAAGCCGCCAAAGATGGTCGAAATGCTATTCGACATCATAAATTATCAAACCAGCAACGTCGACAGCAAGATAAGAGTGTCACTACAATGCCTGTCGCACTAGACCCAGTCACCCAAATGCTCCCAGATATACTTGGGGCGAAATATTTTCGCAAACAAAAATTTTCAAAAAGGAGCACTCTTTCTTTTCGGACAACCAAACGGACCGAGAAAGAATCAACAACTCAACCACCCGAAGCCACTTTACGAAACAACATTCCACACACAGGCCCCAAGGCGAGTATTCTTATGGTAAACGCAATCAAGCCGGCGAGTATCGAACCACACGGGAATAAAAAAGCCGTAGAGAAACCAGGAAGAGCCATGATGCCATCCGCTTCCTTTGATGGTATCGTAATTAAATCTCCAAATCGCAAGAAACGTCAACTTTTCAAAATTATCAAGAAATGGGGTGTAATAAATGTCGAGGTATTTCACGGATGGGCCGTACTCGCATGTGGTAATAAGAAAAAGAAAATTAAGGAAACAGAAGAGACGCAACCTCCAAAGCAACCGGTTTTCTTTTATATAGCATTTTTAAGTTTTGAATTAATGAATTGTATTTTAATTGTATTTTAAGTTACGAATTATGTTAATTTTTCTGCTACTATTAGTTTGTACTTATAATATTTAATTAATGTTGTTAAAGTTATTGAATTGATCGTTCTTTAAATCAATTGTTAAAGCGGAATTTGCTTTTTTTCTTTTTTCCTTCACCTTTGTAAGGGAAGACTGTAACGACCACGAATTCGTGATCGTTACAATTTAGATATGTTCCTAAGAACATAAACATTTAATACTTAACTGACATCTCCGACACGAAATTCTTGATTTAAAGTAAAATTAATATTGTTGGTATCCCTAATTTCATTATGCCGTTTTTGCTTCGCCTCATTCGTAAGCAATAATTCACATGTAGTTCAAAAATAAAATTGACTTAAGGAACGTGAAACTTAGGATCGAGGTTATTTTTTCGCTTGCAAGCAGGACAGTTGAGGCAGAATCAGGTCAGCTTTTGGCAGATTCTTGCAATATATTTTTGGAAGCAGAATCAGGTCAGCTTTTGGCAGATTCTTGCAATGTATTTTTGGATGCAGAATCAGGTCAGCTTCTGGCAGATTCTTGCAATAAAATTGTGGAGGCAGAATCAGGTCAGCCTTCGGCAGATTCTTGCAGAACATTTTTGAGTCCGGAACAGGTCAGCTTTCGGCAGTTCCGTGAGCTATTCTCCTGGCAGGATCAGGTCAGCTTTTGGCAGATTCTTGAAAAAATATTTTTGGAAGCAGAATCAGGTCAGCTTTTGGCAGATTCTTGCAATACATATTGGAGGCAGAATCAGGTCAGCTTTTGGCAGATTCTTGCAATATAATTGTGGAGGCAGAATCAGGTCAGCTTTTGGCAGATTCATGCAATATACTTTTGGAAGCAGAATCAGGTCAGCTTTTGGCAGATTCTTGCAATATATTTTTGGAGGCGGAATCAGGTCAGTTTTTGGCAGATTCTTGCTGTAATTCATTGAGTCGGAACAGATCAGCTTTTGGTAGTTCTGAAACTATACTGCAGACAGAATTAAGTCAGATTTTGGCAGATTCTTACTAAGTAATTTTTAGGCAGCTCAGTTTAATCCAACCATTTACCTTTACAAGTAAGCCTCTCTATAAAATACCCATGCAGTAGAAAATATTGTTACCCAAATATTGTAAGCAACCTTCAGTTGCCAGACGCTCCGTCTGTCTCTAGATTATAATTTAGAATTAGTCCAAATGATTCATGAATAAATAAAATTAGCAAACGAAAAACACAGTCTATAAAATACCCATGCATTGAAAATATTGTTACCCGAATATTGTAAGCAACCTTCAGTTGCCAGACGTTCCGTCTGTCTCTAGATTATAATTTAGAATTAGTCCAAATGCTTTTATGAATAAATAAAATTAGCAAACAAAAAAAACACCGTCTGATTTCTATTTCGCCCGAGCTGACAATAGTCTGTGAATAGATCGACTCAATAAGTCGATCGTGAGAAATTCAGAAATAGTAACGATTTTTCGTTGTCGTAGAGGGTTTCGAGATCCCTCTACAATGAGCCCTGGAACGGCTGAGCATACCTCAGCTGAGAAACATAACTCGCTACAAATGGCGCCCGAGCAGGGACCGTCGACATCACGCGACGGTTCACCCCAACCAGATAATACAACCAAGGAAGAAGCCCTTCCCGAAAATTTAGCGTTCATCTACAAATTAAGAAAAGAGGAGATAGAGGCGCAGATGACATTGCTAAACCTCCCGACGGACGGCACTGTTAAAGAAATGCGCAGCAGACTAATTACGCATATCAAATCACATCGAATTAAGAAGTCGGCAGAGAAGAAGGAAAAAGACGAGGAAGAAGCTCGCTTGTCCTTCCCCCCCATCACCATTCCACAGCAGACCAACATTTCATCAAGTGTTGAATTCGATACAATAAATATCGTTCGAAAGTGGAATGTGCACTTCAATGGATCAAGATCCGTCGTTGATTTTATCGAGACAATGGAGGAGCTGGCCGACACTTACCGCATTCCATACGACCACCTACTTCTACCTCTAAATGAGATTCTACGGGATCGAGCCAAAGATTGGTGGAGGTATAAGCGAGCAGAAGTGAAAACCTGGGCTCACTTTAAAACCGCAGCTTTTCAATTCTTTTTGCCGCCGCGTTATATGCAACGTCTTGAGGAAGATTTTCTTAGGCGGCGAGAAAATATTCGCGAAAAAACGAAAGACTACATTATGAATATGGTGACCATGATGCGCCAGCATCCACGATTACGCGCGGAAGACCACCTGCATAGAATTTACGAAGGTTTGCGACCAGAATACCGTCTCTGTATCAAACGTAACGACTTCGATAGCGTGGATTCTCTGATGTTGTGTACAGACGAATACGAACATATACGAGTCGAAGAATCTCGGCTACAACGACCACAGATTTCTAACTTAGCAGCCACTCAACAGTACACGCGGAAAATTCATTGCTGGTCGTGTGGTCAGCCAGGCCACACACGCAGAGCATGTTCGAATAAAAAGCAGTTGTTCTGTTCATTTTGTAGATCATTAGGAACTCTATCCCGAAATTGCAATTGTAGGACGGCACCGACTACGGCACACCCTACATTGCAAATGTATAGTACAGAAGTCCACTGCAATGGACTACTTGTAGAAGCCAAGCTCGACACCGGAGCATCACTCTCTTTCATTGGGAGTTCATTGAATAATTATCTAAGCAAAAACACACCGCCACTTAGGCAGCGCCAGCAGTTAACGCTGGCTAATAACCGATCAGTAACCACTGAATTTGGGTTTATGGTTACACTCGAGATGAACGCGAGAAGAATCTGTCATCCGGTTTATTTTCTACCAGGACTACCGGCTGACCTTGTTTTGGGAGTGGACATTCTTAGTAAATTAGGCTGTGAGATGAACATCGAAGGGATGCCTGTATCGAATAGGGATACAATTCTCGGAATCATGAATGCGGTCAGCACTACTGTGCATGCATCCACTCAACAAAACCGTGCCGTAGCAAACGCTACACACTATTTAAGTCAAATGATAAGTACAACCAAACCACGCAATAACTCAAAACCTGATTTCCGGAAATTGTCGGATAAAGCCGCCAAAGATGGTCGAAATGCTATTCGACATCATAAATTATCCAACCAGCAATGTCGACAGCAAGATAAGAGTGTCACTACAATGCCTGTCGCACTAGACCCAGTCACCCAAATGCTCCCAGATATACTTGGGGCGAAATATTTTCGCAAACAAAAATTTTCAAAAAGGAGCACTCTTTCTTTTCGGACAACCAAACGGACCGAGAAAGAATCAACAACTCAACCACCCGAAGCCACTTTACGAAACAACATTCCACACACAGGCCCCAAGGCGAGTATTCTTATGGTAAACGCAATCAAGCCGGCGAGTATCGAACCACACGGGAATAAAAAAGCCGTAGAGAAACCAGGAAGAGCCCTGATACCATCCGATTCCTTTGATGGTATCGTAATTAAATCTCCAAATCGCAAGAAACGTCAACTTTTCAAAATCATCAGGAAATGGGGTGTAATAAATGTCGAGGTATTTCACGGATGGGCCGTACTCGCATGTGGTAATAAGAAAAAGAAAATTAAGGAAACAGAAGAGACGCAACCTCCAAAGCAACCACCACCGCCAACGCCATAGCACAACCGTAAGGCATCCAGGTGTCACATACACTCGGCAAACTGACTTGCCGGTTTTCTTTTATATAGCATTTTTAAGTTTTGAATTAATGAATTGTATTTTAATTGTATTTTAAGTTACGAATTATGTTAATTTTTCTGCTACTATTAGTTTGTACTTATAATATTTAATTAATGTTATTAAAGTTATTGAATTGATCGTTCTTTAAATCAATTGTTAAAGCGGAATTTGCTTTTTTTCTTTTTTCCTTCACCTTTGTAAGGGAAGACTGTAACGACCACGAATTCGTGATCGTTACAATTTAGATATGTTCCTAAGAACATAAACATTTAATACTTAATTGAGATCTCCGACACGAAATTCTTGATTTAAAGTAAAATTAATATCGTTGGTATCCCTAATTTCATTATGCCGTTTTTGCTTCGCCTCATTCGTAAGCAATAATTCACATGTAGTTCAAAAATAAAATTGACTTAAGGAACGTGAAACTTAGGATCGAGGTTATTTTTTCGCTTGCAAGCAGGACAGTTGAGGCAGAATCAGGTCAGCTTTTGGCAGATTCTTGCAATATATTTTTGGAAGCAGAATCAGGTCAGCTTTTGGCAGATTCTTGCAATATATTTTTGGATGCAGAATCAGGTCAGCTTCTGGCAGATTCTTGCAATAAAATTGTGGAGGCAGAATCAGGTCAGCTTTCGGCAGATTCTTGCAGAACATTTTTGAGTCCGGAACAGGTCAGCTTTCGGCAGTTCCGTGAGCTATTCTCCTGGCAGGATCAGGTCAGCTTTTGGCAGATTCTTGAAAAAATATTTTTGGAAGCAGAATCAGGTCAGCTTTTGGCAGATTCTTTCAATACATATTGGAGGCAGAATCAGGTCAGCTTTTGGCAGATTCTTGCAATATAATTGTGGAGGCAGAATCAGGTCAGCTTTTGGCAGATTCATGCAATATACTTTTGGAAGCAGAATCAGGTCAGCTTTTGGCAGATTCTTGCAATATATTTTTGGAGGCGGAATCAGGTCAGTTTTTGGCAGATTCTTGCTGTAATTCATTGAGTCGGAACAGATCAGCTTTTGGTAGTTCTGAAACTATACTGCAGACAGAATTAAGTCAGATTTTGGCAAATTCTTACTAAGTAATTTTTAGGCAGCTCAGTTCAATCCAACCATTTACCTTTACAAGTAAGCCTCTCTATAAAATACCCATGCAGTAAAAAATATTGTTACCCAAATATTGTAAGCAACCTTCAGTTGCCAGACGCTCCGTCTGTCTCTAGATTATAATTTAGAATTAGTCCAAATGATTCATGAATAAATAAAATTAGCAAACGAAAAACACAGTCTATAAAATACCCATGCAGTGAAAATATTGTTACCCGAATATTGTAAGCAACCTTCAGTTGCCAGACGTTCCGTCTGTCTCTAGATTATAATTTAGAATTAGTCCAAATGCTTTTATGAATAAATAAAATTAGCAAACAAAAAAACACCGTCTGATTTCTATTTCGCCCGAGCTGACAATAGTCTGTGAATAGATCGACTCAATAAGTCGATCGTGAGAAATTCAGAAATAGTAACGATTTTTCGTTGTCGTAGAGGGTTTCGAGATCCCTCTACAATGAGCCCTGGAACGGCTGAGCATACCTCAGCTGAGAAACATATCTCGCTACAAATGGCACCCGAGCAGGGACCGTCGACATCACGCGACGGTTCACCCCAACCAGATAATACAACCAAGGAAGAAGCCCTTCCCGAAAATTTAACGTTCATCTACAAATTAAGAAAAGAGGAGATAGAGGCGCAGATGACATTGCTAAACCTCCCAACGGACGGCACTGTTAAAGAAATGCACAGCAGACTAATTACGCATATCAAATCACATCGAATTAAGAAGTCGGCAGAGAAGAAGGAAAAAGACGAGGAAGAAGCTCGCTTGTCCTTCCCCCCCATCACCATTCCACAGCAGACCAACATTTCATCAAGTGTTGAATTCGATACAATAAATATCGTTCGAAAGTGGAATGTGCACTTCAATGGATCAAGATCCGTCGTTGATTTTATCGAGACAATGGAGGAGCTGGCCGACACTTACCGCATTCCATACGACCACCTACTTCTACCTCTAAATGAGATTCTACGGGATCGAGCCAAAGATTGGTGAAGGTATAAGCGAGCAGAAGTGAAAACCTGGGCTCACTTTAAAACCGCAGCTTTTCAATTCTTTTTGCCGCCGCGTTATATGCAACGTCTTGAGGAAGATTTTCTTAGGCGGCGAGAAAATATTCGCGAAAAAACGAAAGACTACATTATGAATATGGTGACCATGATGCGCCAGCATCCACGATTACGCGCGGAAGACCACCTGCATAGAATTTACGAAGGTTTGCGACCAGAATACCGTCTCTATATCAAACGTAACGACTTCGATAGCGTGGATTCTCTGATGTTGTGTACAGACGAATACGAACATATACGAGTCGAAGAATCTCGGCTACAACGACCACAGATTTCTAACTTAGCAGCCACTCAACAGTACACGCGGAAAACTCATTGCTGGTCGTGTGGTCAGCCAGGCCACACACGCAGAGCATGTTCGAATAAAAAGCAGTTGTTCTGTTCATTTTGTAGATCATTAGGAACTCTATCCCGAAATTGCAATTGTAGGACGGCACCGACTACGGCACACCCTACATTGCAAATGTATAGTACAGAAGTCCACTGCAATGGACTACTTGTAGAAGCCAAGCTCGACACCGGAGCATCACTCTCTTTCATTGGGAGTTCATTGAATAATTATCTAAGCAAAAACACACCGCCACTTAGGCAGCGCCAGCAGTTAACGCTGGCTAATAACCGATCAGTAACCACTGAATTTGGGTTTATGGTTACACTCGAGATGAACGCGAGAAGAATCTGTCATCCGGTTTATTTTCTACCAGGACTACCGGCTGACCTTGTTTTGGGAGTGGACATTCTTAGTAAATTAGGCTGTGAGATGAACATCGAAGGGATGCCTGCATCGAATAGGGATACAATTCTCGGAATCATGAATGCGGTCAGCACTACTGTGCATGCATCCACTCAACAAAACCGTGCCGTAGCAAACGCTACACACTATTTAAGTCAAATGATAAGTACAACCAAACCACGCAATAACTCAAAACCTGATTTCCGGAAATTGTCGGATAAAGCCGCCAAAGATGGTCGAAATGCTATTCGACATCATAAATTATCCAACCAGCAATGTCGACAGCAAGATAAGAGAGTCACTACAATGCCTGTCGCACTAGACCCAGTCACCCAAATGCTCCCAGATATACTTGGGGCGAAATATTTTCGCAAACAAAAATTTTCAAAAAGGAGCACTCTTTCTTTTCGGACAACCAAACGGACCGAGAAAGAATCAACAACTCAACCACCCGAAGCCACTTTACGAAACAACATTCCACACACAGGCCCCAAGGCGAGTATTCTTATGGTAAACGCAATCAAGCCGGCGAGTATCGAACCACACGGGAATAAAAAAGCCGTAGAGAAACCAGGAAGAGCCCTGATACCATCCGATTCCTTTGATGGTATCGTAATTAAATCTCCAAATCGCAAGAAAGTCAACTTTTCAAAATCATCAGGAAATGGGGTGTAATAAATGTCGAGGTATTTCACGGATGGGCCGTACTCGCATGTGGTAATAAGAAAAAGAAAATTAAGGAAACAGAAGAGACGCAACCTCCAAAGCAACCACCACCGCCAACGCCATAGCACAACCGTAAGGCATCCAGGTGTCACATACACTCGGCAAACTGACTTGCCGGTTTTCTTTTATATAGCATTTTTAAGTTTTGAATTAATGAATTGTATTTTAATTGTATTTTAAGTTACGAATTATGTTAATTTTTCTGCTACTATTAGTTTGTACTTATAATATTTAATTAATGTTATTAAAGTTATTGAATTGATCGTTCTTTAAATCAATTGTTAAAGCGGAATTTGCTTTTTTTCTTTTTTCCTTCACCTTTGTAAGGGAAGACTGTAACGACCACGAATTCGTGATCGTTACAATTTAGATATGTTCCTAAGAACATAAACATTTAATACTTAATTGACATCTCCGACACGAAATTCTTGATTTAAAGTAAAATTAATATCGTTGGTATCCCTAATTTCATTATGCCGTTTTTGCTTCGCCTCATTCGTAAGCAATAATTCACATGTAGTTCAAAAATAAAATTGACTTAAGGAACGTGAAACTTAGGATCGAGGTTATTTTTTCGCTTGCAAGCAGGACAGTTGAGGCAGAATCAGGTCAGCTTTTGGCAGATTCTTGCAATATATTTTTGGAAGCAGAATCAGGTCAGCTTTTGGCAGATTCTTGCAATATATTTTTGGATGCAGAATCAGGTCAGCTTCTGGCAGATTCTTGCAATAAAATTGTGGAGGCAGAATCAGGTCAGCCTTCGGCAGATTCTTGCAGAACATTTTTGAGTCCGGAACAGGTCAGCTTTCGGCAGTTCCGTGAGCTATTCTCCTGGCAGGATCAGGTCAGCTTTTGGCAGATTCTTGAAAAAATATTTTTGGAAGCAGAATCAGGTCAGCTTTTGGCAGATTCTTGCAATACATATTGGAGGCAGAATCAGGTCAGCTTTTGGCAGATTCTTGCAATATAATTGTGGAGGCAGAATCAGGTCAGCTTTTGGCAGATTCATGCAATATACTTTTGGAAGCAGAATCAGGTCAGCTTTTGGCAGATTCTTGCAATATATTTTTGGAGGCGGAATCAGGTCAGTTTTTGGCAGATTCTTGCTGTAATTCATTGAGTCGGAACAGATCAGCTTTTGGTAGTTCTGAAACTATACTGCAGACAGAATTAAGTCAGATTTTGGCAGATTCTTACTAAGTAATTTTTAGGCAGCTCAGTTTAATCCAACCATTTACCTTTACAAGTAAGCCTCTCTATAAAATACCCATGCAGTAGAAAATATTGTTACCCGAATATTGTAAGCAACCTTCAGTTGCCAGACGTTCCGTCTGTCTCTAGATTATAATTTAGAATTAGTCCAAATGCTTTTATGAATAAATAAAATTAGCAAACAAGAAAACACCGTCTGATTTTTATTTCGCCCGAGCTGACAATAGTCAGTGAATAGATCGACTCAATAAGTCGATCGTGAGAAATTCAGAAATAGTAACGATTTTTCGTTGTCGTAGAGGGTTTCGAGATCCCTCTACAATGAGCCCTGGAACGGCTGAGCATACCTCAGCTGAGAAACAAAACTCGTTACAAGTCTCAAAAGCGACAATTTAGTATTTAAACCTCTTACATTCTGGTACATAATTGAAAAATGAGACAATGAATAATCAGATGTAGATGTAGATGTAGAAATGTTTAGTTTTTTGACGACATATTCTCACTCCATTGCAATTTTCCAACATTAAATCGGCCTTTTATAGCACCAGAATTACCTCTTGGTCTAAAAACAAAGTCATGTACGATAGAACCGTCCGGCCAGAATTCAGAATTCAATATACGTTCCATTAGGTGCATAGGTAAATTGATATTAAATGATGAATAGGGCTTCTGCATCTTAAATTGTATTTCTTGATAGAAATACTAGAATCAGTAAAACGCAGCTGAGAACAAATATGTTGATATATATCCTCCGTAGTAGTGTCAGGAGCAAATCTTGAAATGAAGATAGTTTTCCGAGGTTTTATTACCGTAAGCTTTCTTATTCCACGCGTAACAGTCAAACCTTCGACTGGCCTCTTTGGTATAGCGCCCTTGCTCATTGAAACAACAGAAATAGGAGGTGCCAGAGACAAGTCATTGATTGGTGCATCTTGCAAGGCACCCGAAGTAATTGAAGTCATAAACCGTGAATTCTGCGATTGAATAGTCAGCAGAGACGAAGCTGACCCAACAACACTAACAGCCGAAATTGGAGCTACCTGAGAGGTTAATACCGAAGAAGCATATGTTTCACTAACCGCTGGACTCAATAAATTTATAAGCGCTGGCGAATCATTCGGAGTACGCGACGCGGTAGATATCCCATTCATCTCATCAGACACTTTATGGGATCGTTTTGGTGGCTCGTTCAAGAGTTTAAAAGACTTAAAAAATCTTTCGTAATCGCCCAACATGGCTTGAATGGCAACAAGATCACGTTCGACTTCACTAAAATTTAGCCACACTTGTCTCAAAATTTTAATAACATCAGTATCAATAAGCCGACATTTTTCACATGACCATCGTAAGCCACCGTCTAAGCCAATCTTATCCACTATTCTACCTGTTAAACCAGCACATTTTATGTGAAAATCTTCATCACAAAGAGAACACGGCAACAACCTTTCCGAAGTGTTGTTCAATTTGCAGCCTTGACATTTGCACAACATGACGGTACAATATGCACAAAAATGTCAAAGATTTGAAAGATGTCATTGGAACGAAAATTGCGCTCTCAAACTATAAATTTTAGTTCACTTAAAAAAACATCAGTGTAGTTCTCACAACACAAATACCGTTGACTATGGCGCAACGAAAAATAGTTCAATGCGCAAGCGGAAAAAAAACCATAAATAGAAAATAATACCGAGCGCGTCAAAAAAACACAACCGATCTCGAAGAGTAACAAGTAATGAGTCTTATGAAATATATAATTGTTAAAACTTTAAAGGAAATTATAGATATGCATAATTAAATTTCAACATCACGGTACCACCAAATTTACTACGGTAAAATACAATTACGCGAGCATCGTTTTATACTGGAGAAGTAATTTGTATATCTGTTTTTCGTTTATTATAATGAAATAAATTGTATGTATATTATTTTGTGTTTTTGCTTACTGAATCATAATATTTTTTTATCAAATTATTAAAAACTAATAAATAATATTTTTTCTATGAATTCATACAAATATTCTATCGCGTTTCACCTACAACCCCCTCGGAATCTATACCACTGCAAAAACGCACGTGCGAGTGCCTTTGGCGTGGCTACAAATTTCCAGTGAAACTTGTGCCTATTTCCTAAGAAATTTGTACTTTTTGTGAATTGGTACCAAAAATGCGCATGGATTAGTGCGAGTGTCCCATCTCTTTATCTCTGCTTATACTGGAGGCGATGAGTGGGTGTTACCACTACAATTTTACGTCTATGTGTTACACTTTCATATGTGCATGTTTGTTCGTGTTTGTTGGCAGCTTAATTGTAATTTTGGTATGTGCGCTTTCGATAATTGTGATGAAAGTTAAATGTAAACCACTTATACAAATACTTATACACATTACGCGCCTGCCAAAATACGAGCATATATAACATTTAAACATACATAACATTTTCAAAATGTTCCCGTTTTCAAAATACTTCGACCTTATGAAATTCACGTCACAGAGTCACTGGGGCGAGCTCTTTACATTTCTTCAATTTCGAATGCTTATATCTGCACCTAATTAAAACAATCTTATAGGGCTCTCAATCCCGTTCGGACCATGTTTAGAAACTGATTTTAAACTAACTTCCCGGCAAACCAGAGACAGTCCATTATTTGTCACAACCACCCTACTAAAGAAAATTTAGGTATTTTCGAAATGCCGGCACTAACTTTTAAATTAATGTTAACTAACTTTCCAAAAATTGAAATTTTTACCATGGCTCAGGTATAGATAACAATGTAGTAATACGTGTAATAATAGGCGTAGATGTATCATAATTCGCGCCTACTTTGATATGGAAAATTAAGCACACACAAATTTTGAAATTGCATTTAAAGTATTTTCCTGTTATTCCGGACGCTCGAAATTCTAACCATTGCTCAGATATGGATGGCAATGCAATAATAAATGGCTTCGTGCATAAATAAAAATACCGCCCACTTTGGTGCGTGAGATTTCTTCTTCCTTATATTTTTTGCATATTGTGAAATTAATTTTTAGCTAGTTCTCAATAAGATACAGACTCGAAATTTTAATTATGGCTTATAACTAGATGACAATTCACATAAACCATAAAATAATCAGCCATGCCCACAGCTCCCTGGTAAGTTAGGGGCTCGAAATGTGAAGCACAGCTTATAACAAAATGACAATACTGAGTAAACAACAAAACTACGCCAACCTTGAGTAAACGCTAATTTCTACACGAATTCTTCCGCGCTTTCGAACCGAAACAGAGAATGTCATGAGGTGACAACCACCAAGAGTCATTGAACAAACAACGCGCAAAGGTGTATTGCCACCTTGTTTGGCTTGAGTAATAACTTCCCAATAGTCCGCAGACCTATGGCCGGCTTACATAAAGGCGATTCAAATTAGTTCTGCCCATATCATGTAAAACCTATGAAATCATCTCGGATTTATCACCAGAGATGTTGTAGAATTTAGCTTATCGCTTATGCTTATAGCTTATGCGCGAATTCAGAGTAATTAACAATAATTAAAAATGTGTATTTCAAAGTACAGGGAAATAATATACGTTATAAACGTTATATACGTTAGAAACGGGAAGGAGCATTATTGGATCATCTAGCAGAGTCTATAAGGTCGGGGATGTAAGTTTGCTATATATTTTATAGTGTGTCTAGAATTTGTCAAATACTTCGTCATTGCCTGGTCCGCACACTGCTACATAATCAGTTTTGCATGATGCATAACCAGCCTTTGCTGCATCCATCTGTCATCAAATTAATCGGATATTCAATTATTACATTCAATCAGAAAAAGAGAAACAAGAAAATAAAGCTGCGCAAACATCTGTAATCATCTGGCCGCGTAAACATCTGGCCGAAGCTTATATATCCTATTCCCGAATCTCTTGATAACAACGTTCAAATAAAATGTCGGCAGCTTATATAAATATATTATATATTCATATTTAAATTGATCCAGCCTGTGATGACAGAGAATATTCGTACCAAATTCCATGCTTTGTTTGTTCTCTTCAACGCTCATTTTTGTGAAAGAGTTCTAGTTGAGGCGTGGGCGTGGCAGTTTTCTGATTTCACACATTTTCAACACCACCCATTCTATGATGACAGCGAATATTTGTGACAAATTTCATGTCAATATCTCTATTTTTACGCTTGTACGCCTGTATGAATTTTATCTCTAGTAGGCAGACCACGCCCATTCTTTTTATTATATTTTCAAATGAGGCAGTATACTCGCATATACAATTTCACCTTTAAGTTCGTACTCGCAGCTGAGAAATTGGGCTATAAACATGATTCAAATCACATTAAATACCTAAAGTGGGCGTTAAAGTTGTCCGATTTCGTCCATTTTCTATACCAACCAGCCTATCGCAACACGAAATATTCATACCAATATTTCATGGTCACAGCTTCATTCGTTCTCTTGTAATCATGATTTCCACAGACAGACAGACAGACGGAGAGATAGACAGACAGATAGACAGACGGACGGAGAGGGCAGACAGATAGAGAAACGGACTAAATCGACTCAGGGGATCATTCTGAGCCAGAATATATATACTTTTTTATATCTATTGTAGCTCCTTCACTGCCTGACAAACTTAGTTTACGAATGACAAACGTTAATATATCCTATTTCCCTTTTTTAAAGAGAATAGAATATAACTATTTCCCTTTTTTAAAGCGAATATGATATAAAACCAATATTTGCAGTTTTAAAAAGACGCACTTCTTTATACGAAGTTGTTCTTGAAAAATTCATTTCCCGCAATTTAGTTATCAGTTTCCCAAAAGATTATTCAAAAATAATCGTTACCCGTTTCGGTTCAGTTCTGGTTTCACTCAACTCAACCACCATTGGTAGGGCGTCCATTACTATTATGTGGCATATATATGGGAACATTTTATCTTTTAAAATCAGACGCCTTTCTTTTTCCAAATTAACAATTATGGATGCGTATACTTGTAAGTAAAAATTAAACTTCATTTTCGGTATTTTTATTTACTAAATTTCAACAATCATAGACTTTGTTATGGAAACAGATGCGCTGATTGTCAAAATAAATCTGCTGTGACATAAACACTTTTAAACACCTGCCAATACGTCCGATTTTCAGAAATGTACGCTATTATTTAAATTTATACACAAATTTATATATTAATGTAAACAGGCTATTGGACATTAGCTGGGACGAAATACGAAGGGTGAATTTCGCGGTCAAATTGCAAGATTTTAGGCTTGAATAACATCCGCAGTTTGAGCCTCTGCTTACTAAAAAGCAATTAATTTAACTGAAACGCTGTAGCATACCACCGTCAAAAGAGTGGTCATCCATTATCAAGCGTTGAATACCAAGGTAACGAAAAATTATCAACTGAATGGTAATGGGCATTGGGGACTACCTATTACAACGACCGATGAACCAAGTATGAAGCTGTATTTAAGCGTACGAATAACTGTTTCGACTGTTCGACGGATGCCCGCCGTTTTTATTTGGATTTATGAATATATGTATGTGTGTATATGTCTGTTTACGTGTGTGTGCGTGGTGTGTGTATGAGAGAGAGGGAGATTATTTCTTTATGGCAAGCGCCGACCAAACAATATATAAAATTAATGTGGTCCAAACAATTGAAACCGACAGGATTTTAACGTTTTCATTTTTTTTTGTTCAGCCACTAGAAAAAGCAACAGTTATAAGCAATAGCCAAAAGCAAAGGACAGTGAAATACCGACGGCATTGACCCCAGGGCGTCTCTTTACTGCTGAATGGTAAGGAGCTCTTTTTCGGCCATTGGAAATAAAAGAATGATAGTACGAGAAATTATTTGTTAGAGCGAAACGTGTTTACTAAATGTCGAACTTTTTTTGGCGAAATACAACGAAATGGAGCAAAAAGAAAATATATAAGCAGGCACATTCGTTATTTGTGCAAAGCGTGAATCATTTTTTAATTAAAATGTTTATATGTATAAGACTATTCCTATGACTATGGCTGGACTGGGTGGCAGCGCAGCGTGCCACTGTATTCGTCTCTTAACGTTTAACATAGATAAATGCCTTTACCTGGCGATTTTTATTTGTGGCGTAGCTGCACTTAATTGTCAACGTCGAAGGCACTGAAGTCGTACAAGTTTGGGCTCGTAGGATTTCACCTCAATGTGTCCCAATTTAATCAAATATCAGGAGTCTCTCAAACCGATATATATCCGGACCAGTAGAGGTCAGATGAGTCTTCGTTCGCAAACCCCGATCCTTTTACTTATTAAGTTCTTTTTGCTTTTTGTACTTTTAGTAACTCTATTTTCGGGTTATACAAACTCAATCGATGCCATAAGGAATTTGTTGTATTCGTTGCTTAATAATGTGTTCACAATAATATGGCAGTATTGCTTGAGATGTGTAGAATATGGTGGCACGGAAGCAATGATACGCTTAAGCTCGTAAATTTTTCATGCTTAAATTCGTCGCAATGCTCCCCGGCTCCACACGATAACAGAAATACTGGAAGTTTTACGGCTTTCTTTTCGATAAAAATTCCCGTCCGCATAAATATTTGCATCGCCTTCGCAAAAATACAGAGCTGTCCTGGTGATATTCGAGCATTCGCAACACGTAAGAGCCCTTAGACATGAGAACTTTTCAATTCCAAATTTTATCATTGCCAATTTTTCTCGTACAGAATTTTAAACTAAACTGTATCGATGAATAGATTTTGGAGGTGGGTGTTTTACTTTTCGACACTTAGAAATGAATTTACAATTTCAATTACAGCAGCAGCTTCATACTCCGATATAATAGCCAAAATCAGGTTTTTAATATAACCGTAAACCAAGTGACTAAATTTATTTAAATGGGGTTGCATTTCATTGACAGCAACTACTGGATTACTGTTCACCGCAGCTGTGTGACTCATAAGTACATTCAATAAGTCAGTGAATACCACAAATTTTCCCGTAAATGATTCAAGAATAACATTAGTCTGCACTTCCTATCCCTTATGGGGAGCTTTTATTTCTCCAGGAATATTGCCATTTTCAGATTTTGTCTACAGTCGGCAGCGAGTGCAGAATGGAGGATATACAGCACTACACTGCCTGAATATATAGACCCGGTCTATCGAACTTAATGGGGAATATAGTCCCTATAGAGAGAAAACGATAATAGAGAATAAGTTCAGTGTTTATCGCCCAATTCGTTTAATTTGAAATACTTCTATATTCTTTATTGATTTATCTGTCTTTTCAGAAGCTTCGCCCTTATTCCTTCTTCATTATTCATTCTTCAAAAAAAAAAATTTCGTTATTTTTCTTAAGTTAATTTATTAACGTCCTTTTGCCATTCTGTCCAAAGCCCCAGTTTATAGCTCCAGCAGTTTAAAGTCCCTGATCTCTACTTTTTTATTCGTTATTGGTTAACTTTCTTAATTCTTTACTCTTCCTTCATTATTTTATTTATTTTTTGCTTTGAATATAACTTTTAGTCCGTTAAGATTTTATTTTATTTATTTTTCCTTGTCGAATATTTTTTTAGTAACGTGATCTTTTTGTTTCCTAAAGAAATCTATTCGGCTCCTTTTAAACTTTTTTTCAGAGGTTGGTGTTGGTTGATGTTGTTTATTAATTATACGTTTTGGTCAAGATCTTCATTCCTAAACGAGTAACTTCCACTCAATGGTATTAAAATTACTAACTAAAGCCCTCATTTCCTGGGATTTCATACCCCTTCAATAACCCTTAGAGGACGTTCTTATAATACTTAGAAGAGACTTTTTATAGCACTTTTTCTCATCATTGGTTTGGTGAACGACACATGACTGTGGTGCACTGAAGTTTTCTTATGCCCTCATTCACAACATCGTCGTGTCACCTGTCGTCGTTGTCTCTAAAAAGTCTCGCTTACGTCGTATTCACGGGCTCACTTCTTTTAAAAGCGAGTGAATGTTACGTCGCGGTCACCTCAGTTTTTAGGAGCCTGATGCGTGTGTTTATTAACTAAACTTTTCAATACTGCCAGATAAGAATTTTATTATTCCAGTTAAGTTGCAAAAGTTTGAAAAATCATTGTTTTCCGCGAAATTAAGTTTATAAGTATATCAAAAATAAAGAATTCACTTAAGAAATTATAAAAAAAGTTGTTTCGCTATTATATTTGTTCTTTTATTTATATGTTAGGAAACTGTTACATCACAGTTTTCTCTGTTGTAAATTGTGCACCACTGCAATATGAAGGAATACGTGTTTTGGTTTTCATTTATAAAGTGATTTAAAATATAAATTTAATTAAAAATCAAGCGTTTTCAAGGAGGACGATGGCTATTCGAAATCATCAATTAAGGGATCAAAGCCTTGATCAGTTTCCTGAAATAAAGTTCCCCGAGCGAAATGTCCCTTTTAAAGCTCTTGATATTTTCACTAACTGCTTCGTTTCTAGTATTCAAAAGTATTCGGCATTCGGTCATCGGCTAGAACGCACTGATAAATACTAAAAACATTCTTTTATTTCGTGTCAACCCAATTTTTATCTGTTGCTAGTCTACAAGTTGCCAAAGCAGAGAACAGTTTCCGAAAACGTAAAAACTAATGAAGAACCACCGTTGCATTTTGTGTAATAAGACCCTAGGTTCATTATAAATAATAAGTATGAACACTATCTTCAACTACTAATAGGTTTTGGAGCGATTTTCCGCCATCCCTATTCGGTTTTGGTTTGGAGGCAAACCGGTTTCGGGTATGTGCCATCTTCAGTGTCTGTATTCGATCTGATTCTGAATCAGAATCAGATCGATCAGAAGTTACGCTGCTCAATACTGTTGTGGATTCACGAAAAATTGTCTTCCGAACGCGTTGCTGATAGTGTAGAGAAAAAACAGTCTGCCTTCATAAAATCTCAAAATAAAAATTAGGATGGAAATTCAAGAGGTTATATTAAATACTGTTCTGGACGATATTCCAATTTTTTTGGGAAACGCTTAGTATTAGAGCGTATCTCAGCCGAAAGTAGACTTGTTGGAAGGCTCCGCGTTATAAAAAAAGGAATTTAATGGATTGTGAAATTATTATTCCGCGATACATGGACTTTAAATTTAAGGAATACTTCCGATTGACGAGAACAACATTCCAGACACGTCCGCTTCCATTTATATTTTGATCTAAATATTTAAATATTACTTCTATGTAGTCATTGGAAAACGTTGTGGGTAATCATCCCTTTAACGTAAAAATTCCAAATCCTGCGATACCGGTTTCGAAAATAATACTGTACACTTCACATTCCTGGATGTTACTTCAACAGGTTTCAACCCAGGTTTACTTGATTTCCTTTATAATTAATATCAATTCATACGTTTTTATATCGAATCCTTTAGATTTTCGAAGAGCTTTCAAGTTTTCCGAACGTAATGAGTGCCACTGCCGGGTGCCACGTCCCGATAAGGCAGCCAAATGCAAAATTAATGGTGAATATCATGACTTGCCTTAGGGAAAATGGGCATCCGCCGTTGCCGCACATGAGCTACAACAGCAGACTTAGCAGAATAAGATCAACGATAAAGCGGATATTTGGAATGTTAAAAACAAAATTTCGTCGACTTAAATATATCGACTGATCGACGTTCTGCTAGTTGCGGAAATAATAGCTGCTGCATGCGTGTTGCACAATTTTATTTTGGACACAGGTGAAGGTCATGAAGAAATGCACTACGGAGTTGAGGAAGCGAAAAATGTGTCGCCATTGGTATCGGATGAAATTTGGCTTAGTCAAGACCGACAAATCGAGTGTGGAATAAATTCAATGAACTTTTTGAAATTCCATGTTATAATTCCATTTATATAATTTCAAACAATATAATTTAAATAGTTAAACTCAATATTATTTCTAATATTTATTTATCAAGAATTAAAATAAAAGGGCACATTCGGTGGAACATCAAATACTATTTTTAACACATTTGTCTGTTGTTATTCAAAGCTCATATAAAGTCGTTTAAGAGCTTATTTCTCTCTTTTTCGATCTCGTTCGATTTATTAAATTCTTGGCATAATTCCAGCAATCTTTGAATGCGTATCTTTTCCAATACCATAGCCTTATTTTTCCTTTTTCTTGAGCTAGTTAATCGTTTTGAGGGTAGATTTTCATTGTTGTCGCAGAAAAAGGTGCTGCTGGTGGATGCTGGATAGATTGGATTTTCAATTGAACAATGGCAATTGAAAGTGATTAGTCATTCGGCTTAACGAAAACGAAAAAATTCGGCTTGTGTAAGGCTTAAACGGAAGTTATTGCATTTGAGAAGTACTGAGTGAAGATATTAGGGAAAATTGTATCACTGAGTGAATTGATGGATAAGTGATGATGTAGTTGTGATGCATAAGTGTCACGCAATAGACGTAGCAGTAGTATCTGTAATATTTGCGAAGATCTGACCGCAAAATGCACGCATGCACCGCAAATTTGTGACAATATAATACGAAAAATAATGATAAAAGTTAAATATAAAACGAATATTTAATGTTTAGCACAAGACGACGTCTAAATTGTCTTTTAAAAGGAACTTTGACGTGCGCTGTCGTACTTGTGGAATAGCTGTCAGTTACCTCAAGACGACGTAAGATTCGCCGTCGACTGGGGCATTAAATATTTAATGAACTTTTAGAGGAGAATTCTATCGGAACCCTAAGGCCTTTTACCTGCAATTTGGGCGTCAAATAATATTTGATAATTTTAATATTTCAGAAATCTTTATTTGGAGGGAACCCAGTTGGGGCTCAGTTCGAAATATACCCGCGATACTCAATATCTATAATTATCAGTTATCGAAAATTTACGCCACAATTCGATTTGAAATTAATGAAACAGCTTCAACGACTAAGTCGTAAAATATTTCATGAAATATCATCTCCCTGGTGATCTCACTAAGCGTCGTTATTATGATGATTATTGTTATAGCTTGCGGTGATTATTATTATAACTATTACTATCGTTCAAATCATTATTATTACCGCTTATTATAATTATTCCAATGATACAACCGCAGTGGTCATTATAACTATCATATTAATTATAATTGTCGGATCCAAAATCGCCATCGACATTAGAATACATTTTAGTCGCAATGATCGTCATTGTCGTTTTAAAAAAATTAAGCAGGCAAAACTCGGCGTAGTGTAGAGTGGGTTCAACACATGAAGGTCGTTGAAGCGGCGCGGGCATCTTCACGGGCATTTTTTTATTACTTATTGTTTTGGGACGATTGTACATCATTCTCTTCTTACATCTTACCACTTCCGGCAAGCTTAATCCGCAGAGAGTGAATGTCCTCTAAGAAATATTAAAATTAGTAATTGGAAGAGAAAATCGAGGGAAGATATAATGGTCGGCGCCACGGCGTTTGTTTGTTATTGGTATAAAACCAAACGGATGATATGGAAAGGGTTTTGTGGCTAGAAAAGGCACGCTGCCATATCTTCACGATTCAATAAGCAAATGAGCGATAACGTCGGTTTATATGTAGTAGGGAGAGGAACAGGGCAACTAATTCTCAGATAAGGTTATTATGTGCGAAAATGACAGAGGATCGATAAACAGGAGGGTAGATTACTTAAGACATGAATCATATTCTCGCTGTTAAAAGAACATGACCAATGTAAAATTAAGATTTTCAACTCATCCCTCATACGAGTATGACTGCTGACTATCAGTAGTATCGGACTTTGCGAATACCAAAGGGAACGAATGAATTATCGAGAAGGGAATAATCACACACGAAGTCTGCTTCAGATAAATACAACATACGACCTTCCTTATGGCGCCTGTTACAATTACAATCTACCATTCCAACATAAAATTGACGCTTCCTGAATTACAACTAAAAAAATCGTGGTCTTTATATTTTTTTTAAGAATTACGTAGATTTCGTTTTTTAATCGATATTTTAATAATAAATATGTATGTGTGGTATTTTATGCAAAAATCATGATTTCTCACAATTTTTATAGATTGATTAAAATTCTCAAGCATGGATGGCCAGGTTTGGATTATTAGTGCCATAAATTTAGATATATCGTAGAAAGTACTAAACAAACGTCAAATATAATTTTGACGAGGAATTAATTTTAAGTGCGTGGAACTAAATTTGTAAATTTCTTCGAAAAAGTAATTAAAAAGAAAGTATCTAATAATTGTCAACTGTAGAAATAAACCATTGTCAAAATTCCAAGAATCAGAAGACCAGTCGGAGATAACCGAGGGCACTCAGGGAATAAAATCAACGTATCAACGTTAATATATCCATTTCCGTTTTTAAAAGGAATAGGATATAAAAACACTGTTAGAAAACGCCTGAAACTGTCGTCTCTATTAGATAGTTAGTGACATATATATCTGTATTATCTCGATACATAGATTCCGCGGAATTAATCCGCAAAACCACAGAAGACAAGAAATTAGTTTCATTCCGTATCAAGGTCCTATACCCATCGGTACCCATAGCCCAAGCTATAAACATTGTACACGAAATAGCCAACACAATATTAAGGGCAAAAACTTTCTTAAAAAGCTCGTATATTGCATATAAAATATACGAAATTACCTTCAATTTAATAATAGCGTCTATTGACAAACAAATGGACAAGGGATGGGAAACCCCATTACACCGAACAAGTGACAAATCTATAAGTGATATTCTACACAAGGTAGGTACGTTGACAGAATATGCGTAACTACGGGGAACAACGAATAATGATTACTGGAAGATCTCACCATACGAAAGCACTAGTACACTAAAATGTGAATTATACAGAAAGTTCATAGCCACTGGCTCAATCACACACGTGTCATCCAATCACCCTAAAAAACATCAACACGGCAGGCAATTACTAACTGTGCTAGAACGAACAGCACCAACAAAAGAAGAAAAGAAGCATACCAAAACGATATTATGAAGAAAATTTAAAAAACTTACACATTGTGTAGAAGGAAGTACACAACGACGAAATCAATGATTTGAGCAAAATTAGTATACTTCGCGTAATAACTCATAAAAGAGGGAAGTTTCTAAAAAGCATATTAGTGTGGCCTTCAGGATGAAATACTATATAGAACGACTACTACAAAGTAGCACAAACACAGACGAACTGTTATATAAAAATGAAGTCTAACTAACTTAAACTAGTAAACACCGCCAAATTGGGCAAATACGTCGTAACGTGAAAACCCGATTCTACGAACACGTAAAGGCCTATAACAACAAGCTACGAAAACACCAAATCGGCACCGAAATCTAATTTCGTCAACCTTATGCTTCAATGTCCACTATAAACATGTACCATATGTTCGCCACCAAATGTAATTTTTATAATGTAATTCCGATAAAGAAAATTGGTAAGGTACCGAGCTGATGATTAAACATACCAGATGGATGATTAAGCATGGAAATATACCAACAAGTGACATTTGTCGGGCGTGTTAAAATGGCCAGCGTGAAATTATCAAAAATTTGATAACTTCACATTCAAGGTTCGTGTCTAGGGTGGATTTATCTGTAGTTTAATTTTTAACTAGTAAGCTTATATATCATATTCCCGAATCTCTTGATAACAACGTTCAAATGAAATGTCGGCGGCTTATTTAAATATATTATATATTTATATTTAAATTATTATACTTACATTTATAGCCAACCTGCGATGACAGAGAACATTCGTACCAAATTTAATGCTTTATTTGTTCTATTCAACGCTCATTTGTTGTGAAACAGTTCTAATTGAGGCGTGGGCGTAGCAGTTTTACCTTTACGCCTGGACGAATTTTGTCTTTAGTGGGCGGACTACGCCCATTTTTTGGATTATATATTCAAATGAAGCAGTAGATTCGGATGTACAATTTCATCTTTAAGTTCGTAGTCGGGGCTGCGAAATTGAGCTCTAAACGCGATTAATTCACATTAAATACCAAAAGTAGGCGTGGAAGTTATCCGAGTTCGCCCATTTTCAATACCAACCTAGCCTATCATAACGCGAAATATTCGTACCAAATTTCATGATCATAGCTTCATTCGTTTTCTTGTAATCGTGATCTCCACAGACAGACAGACGGACAGGGCTATATCGACTCATGAGTTTTTTTTCCTCATCATCATGAGCGAAAATATATGCTTTTCTATATCAACTGTAGCTCCTTCATTGCGTTACAAAATTAGTATCATTAATTAGTAATTAGTATCAAATTTAGTATCGCTTAGTATCAGTAATTAGTATCAAATTTAGTATCGCTTAACAAGCAACCTCTGTTCAAGTCTGAGACTCGATATAAAAGGGACCGCTTTTGCTCTCGTTCCGAGCGAACCACGTCACTTGTCGGCTGGTCGCCATTGAAAGAGCTATGAAACAATAAATTGTTTTTTTTTTGGAGGCCACGTTATTTTTCTATGGGTCTTCAGCAAAAGAGCTTCACCCTAAAAAATTCCAGTATTTCTTTTCTGGTTGCCACGTTACTTTCCTACTGGCTTCCAGCAAAGGAGCCTTGCTCTAATTCTTATTTTTTTCAGTTCGCCACGCTATTTTTCTACTGGCCTCCAGCACAAGGGCTTCTCCCTTACATATTTTGCCTTCCTGGCAGTCACGTTATTCATCCACTGGTCTCTAGTGAACCGACTTCAAAGGCAGTCTCATAACTCAGGGTCGCTGAACTCACTCCAGCTGGAGACTAAAGCTCGTTACAACATTTTAAGAAAATCCAGATACGCTTTTGAGATACTATAAAACTCATTTTTTAATTGTTTCTTTTTAATATATCTAAAATTTTTGAATGTAATGTAGTAATGATCCGTAAAATAATCAAGTATGCAGTGACTTTTTTGAGGTTTCTTTGCAGCGAAATTTTAAAGTAAATTGCATATACGAACGAAACTATTGCTAATATGACTAAATGCTTTCATAGATTATAATAATGTACGTTTTTCATGGTTTCAATGAAAATTTTTAAAGCCGCTCAGTTTTGCGCGAATTGCGAAGACTTAACAAACATCTGTGCGAGTTAATCAAATAACTAGTGTTACGAGTTTTATAATTGTTAAATATTTCTGTCCTGTTTTAGAAAAGTTTTCGCTTTTAAAATATCAGACTATTTTTATTTAGTTAAAATTATGTTTTGTTCATATTTTGTTCATACAATCCATCTTAAAACAAGTGAGGTTTATTATACCATTATTAAGTCATCGTGTTTAATTAAATGGAATTATTCATTTAATTGATTTTTAGGTTAATTAATTTAATTATTTGAACAGAATTTTTCCAATACCATGTCAAGACGAATATTTTGAATAGTGCAAACTTCAAATGAATACCGTAAATAATATCGTAAATCTTTTCGCTCTTCATTATCCCGATCATGCAATTTAATTTTCAAAATTAAAGCAAATTTATATCTATAAGCTTGTGGTATCAAATTGTACATTAAAAAATAACTTTTTTGCCGTAATAAAAAATATGCGCGCTACATCCTCAGATACCTCCAAAATTGAGGGTAATATTATTATTAGCAAAGAAAATGAAAACTCTTTGATTCCTATGACAAGTAAAATCTGAATGAATACATTTATTTATTTTTTCTATACATGAATATTGAGTTGTGCGGCAATCAATATAGATATTGTTCGCCTGTGAAATATACAGTGTTTTATTACAAGGATTATTTCAACAATTATAAATAAATTAGAAGAAAAAAATTGCCTTACAGAAAATAATTGCCTAGAAAGTATTTTATGTGGAAGGTAGAAATCATCCCCGTTTATTTCATTCGAATTTTAAAATAAGGAAGTTTTGAATACGGCCGAAAAAGAATTTTTCATTGACGGGTCTTACTTAACAAGGTTTTTCCAAAATAATAAATTTAATAAAAATGCAAGTGGAGAATTCTTCAAGGATTTAGTTTCGACGAACACCTCTGATTTTGACATTGATTTAGTTGCGTTTTAAAAATTGTTAATAGTGATTATGGAAAGTCCATCAAAAGTATGTTTTTTACGATGCGTTTCCAATGTAGACACCACACTTATAATAGGAACTATTTAATTAAGGTTTTGAGAATTCCCAAAGAATTTGAAAAATGTTTAATTCGTTTGGAAACGAATGGGGGAAAATATCATTCTACACAAAAATTAGCACACATATATTAATAGAATTTTCCTTGAGAAATTGAAGGAACAGGTGAAGTTTCAATTCGCTTCAAACTGGAGACAAAAAAAAATTAAATGAAGATTTGTTCTGCAATGATTTTGTTCTTCCCTCCGAAGACACTGTCAGAAGAATTAGATCTGAAGCTTTGAAACAAAATGAAACTTCAGTAAAAGGGAATAATTTGCTTCTCTTGGCTAAGGAAGAATAGAAAAAACCCATAGAGAGACAAATTATTTTCAAGCTAGATTTAATAACAGATGAGGTTATACTCCTATCTGATTTATCCATACGTAGCACTTTTAAGATAAATTCACACAGCTTGAAATTAGATTTAACTCCAGATAGTTTACACAAAGAAAACAATAAAAATTTCTTAATAGCAGTTGCACTTTTTAGAAACTGAATTTTGAACAGACTTCTCCCTGTTTATTAGTAGAATTTCGGTTTCTAACAAATTTGGTGAGGTTTATTATTGGATATATGAACTAAAAACTAAAGCGAAAAGATGACTGTTGGCCATTTTTTCAGGAATTTACAACTGACAAAAGTTTTGCGATAATAAAATCGTCAATGCTGGTGTTCAATAACTTAGATTTAATAACTTATATTAATTTAATGCATCATCATACGATAACAAGAGCCAAAATACCACAAAATATTATTATTTTCAAGCTGTGTAGAGTACACGTAATAAAAAACTTATATAAGGACGTTAATAATGTTTATAAATCAAACGTTATTCGTTCAAAATTACACAATTTTTATAAATTATTAATAAACTTAGATTCATATAATTTATTTAAAGAGTATTTAAAGGTATTATTTTCCCTTTTGTTGTGCAAATGCCAGTCGTCCTTATATCAAAATTGCCTTCAAATTTTCTTGATAATTTAGATCTCAATTGTGAAGATATTTCCGATTATGCATATCCAAATCAAAATTTTATTTGCGAAGACAATCCAAAAATCTAAATTGGAAATAATAAATATTACGCAGATTTAAGAAAATATACAATGAAATTATAGCTATTTGTAGTATTTCAAAAAGCCAACCTAACAATAAATTTTATTCTAAAAAATTGGTCTGAGACCTACTAAGAAATTATTTACCATTTACACCTCTCATTTCCAATGTGGTAAATAATTTAGTAAGCTTCGATATTGATCCAAATCCGTCCAGTAATGATATCAAGTCTTTCTATGCACAGTTAAAAAAATTTATTTAGGGGGACGTATGAACTTTGGGCTGCGGCCAATGCAATTATTGAGGTACCTTAGATGCTATATTGATTACTCATGTGCTTTAATTTTTGAGTTTGGAGACGGATCCAATATTATACCTAACAAAGGAGCCGCAACCCAATTTAAAGAAATTGAGAGAGATCTTATTCGTATAAAATATGGAGGTATAATAGAAATAAGTTCAGGGGAAGAAACATTTTGGAAAAGCAAGAACACCAAAACTCTTCAGAACGTTTTTCAGAATTCAATTTCTCTAAACTTTAAAGACAGTGAAATATCTGTGAAAATGAAAACAACACCTTTAATTAAATTAGAATTTTTTTCAAATAATCTAGTTAGGAATGACAATTATTACACCGGGCACTTAGATGGAGCTAATATATACGTATGTAGTTTTAAGAACGTATTACAAAATTATTGAATAGTAATAATTGGCTTTATGTTATTGTTATCGATTTGTGTTTATTTATAGCTTTCATAAATTCGGACAATGTGAGCTATTTTAAAGTTCAGCAAACGCAAGAATGAAAATTTTTTAAAAAAATTTTTTTGTAATAGGAACCTTTTGAAAGCATATATGCCAATTCGGTTGAAACTTGTAATGCCAATATTAAATGGAGGCCATTTTTTTCTTTTGGTTGCTAATTTTACTCACAAAGAATTTAGATAATTGATTCATTGGAAATTTACACTGAGCATGTAAGTTTTTTCGATACTTTTGTAAATTTTTTTAGCACTGAATTTTACCCTTTCTTAAATTTTTATAAAGATCAGT
This sequence comes from Physocephala rufipes, assembly GCA_963966595.1. Taxonomy (NCBI): domain Eukaryota; kingdom Metazoa; phylum Arthropoda; class Insecta; order Diptera; family Conopidae; genus Physocephala; species Physocephala rufipes. The sequence continues at coordinate 15,453,322 of OZ016503.1, forward strand.
GGAAATTTGTTCAAAGGGACCATGATATGCAAAGTGATTCTTATAATTGCGGCATTTATGTAATAACATTTGCGGAAAGATTGGTTGGAAATGAACCACTTTTACATTTAGAATGTAGTATTTCGAAGAGACTATTAATTAAAAAGGCGCTTTTGGAAATCTCGGATATACAGGTCGATTCTGGCGCATCGTCACATTAATTTGTAAGGATCACAAATTGAGGCGAATATTGTGATTTTCGGTATTCTAGCGCAAAACTCACTGGAAGAAAGCTCTTTTGTGATCGAAAACCTCTTATGTCAAAGTTTAGCAGTAGGGTTGTATTATTTCAAGTTTATTATATAATTCGTTCTAAAAATGTTGTTTTCTAAAACAATTCGATAAAAATTGTTTAAAAGTCATTGCAATAAACATAGGCAATATGATTTATGAAAGTTTTCATTTCTTTGTCTTTCTTTCATAAATTTTTAATTAAATATGTGTTTTATGGGCGAACAAAATATGAGAGGACTACCCAGGAGTAACCACAAGTCCACGTACGGTTCGTACAGGACCATGTGAAACGTAGATTCGTTCATACAGGACAGAAACTCAAGTGGGAAAAAATTAACGTTCATATACTGTTGTGACCTGCTCTCGCAACCATCAACACTTTCGTCACAATTGGGATGAAAAGAGTTTTTTATGGTGTTCAGAATACCAAATCGTTTCAATTGTGACGATTGTCTCTGTTGTGATTTGTGACGATTTTGTGATGGTGCCAGAATCGGCCTGATGGTGCCTGGGAAATGTGTATATTGTCTGTCTCCTTCCGAGAGCGACTTAGAATGCAAATTCTGCAAAAGAAACGTTTGCATTCAATGCAAAATTAAATATCGCGCAGAGGCAATCCCTCAAGGTTTCATTTGTCTGCTCTGCGCAAAATTTTTAAAAGAGAATTTTTAAAAAATTTACAATCATTAGGGATGTATCTGTATTTATAGCTTCTACTTCTGTATATAAGAACAGAAATTTTAACAAAATGCAATTTTATTAATTTTCCAGCTATATAATTAAGTTGTTTATGGTTAATGCCTTTCGCAATTTAACAAAACTTTTTATTTAATAATTTTAATTTCTTTAATTTCGTAGATAATATTTTCAATTATCGTAGAGCAATATTATTTCATAGTTATAATAATTAGAATTATGTATCAATTCTAACTACAGTAATAATTAGAATTATATATTTCCAGTAGTTATTATTATCATGCTGTTAATTTTTCCAAATGCTTCAGGTGTTTGCGAAAGTGTGGTCTTACTCACTTAAAAAGTAAGCGAAATCTTGTAGTTAGACAACTTTGTTATCATAATTACTATTAAAATCTGTTGTATTTTTTATATAGAATATTGATAAGTATGGTAGACATTTGTTTTGTGTGAATACTACGTAGTAGACACTATTCCAATTGTACATCATTACAATTTTTTAAAAATTTTATTTAAATAGCATAATAATCGTTAACATGCTTAGTTAGCAAATTAAAGTAATTAACATATTGAAGTTTTAGATCCTTCCATTATCTAAAAAATTCTTTCGTAATTTTTTTTTTGGTTCTCATTCTCACGAAAAAATTATCCAGTATGATGACCAGCAGGCGTGGTCCACACCAGCCCCTACATATCCACAGCATGCACAAAATAGTTTTTAGAATTTCGATTTCCGCAAAAACATTGGTGGCCCACCCCCTTTCATATTTTTTCAAATTTTGTTTTCTAATTTTTTTATTTAAATCTCTAACTGCTGTTAATTTTATCTCATATTTATCACTCAATTATTTTCCAATCCTACAGAATTACTCAAAAACTTTAGCCGTTGAAATAAGTGAAAAAATTGGTTTGTGTCCATAAAACATTTTGGCAACAAAAATTTGTGTTAACTTCACAGTTCGGTTAAAATTAGTGATTGAACACCACTCTTGATGTTATATTTGAGTCTCTAAAACTAATCTACAAAACACAATTCAGAGATAATGGGCATACCAAGAAAATCAATAAAATAATAAAAACTTTACTTTTTTTATTTTATTGTTTTTCTTATTTTGTTCATTATCTGTGTTTTGTGTTAAATAATAAAAAGGGAACTAACTAACAGGACGATTCTGGAATCATCACAAAATCGTCACAAATCACAATAGAGACAATCGTCACAATTGAGACGATTTGGTATTCTGAACACCTTAAAAAGCTCTTTTCATCTCAATTGTGACGAAAGTTGTGATGGTTGCGAGAGCAGGTCACAACAGTATATGAACGTCAATTTTTTCCCACTTGCGTTTCCGAATGGTCCTGCGCGAACCGTACATGGACTTGTGGTTACTCCTGGGTAGTCCTCTCATATTTTGTTCTCCTATAAAACACATATTTCATAAAAAAATTATTTTCAATAATAATAATATAACAACTACACTCGCTTGTTATTATTATCCATTTCCATGAATAACCAGGGTTGAATTCCTGTCGATGTTAATAATATAAAAATCTTAAAATTTGTTAAAAAGATACAACTTTTTTATGCACAACGAAATGAAAAATTTCATAAGTCATATTGCTTATGTTTATTTGACTTTTAAACAAAAAAATTGTTTAAAATTTTTACCGAATTGTTTTAGAAAATAACATTTTTAGCACGAATTATATAATAAACTAGAAATAATGCAACCCAGATAAACTAAACTTTGACATTAGAGCTTTTTGATCACAAAGAGCTTTTTTCGTGAGAGGTTTGCGCTAGAATACCGAAAATCACAATATTCGTCTCAATTTGTGATCCTCACAAATTTTTGTGACAATGCGCCAGAATCGGGCTGTAAATCACTGACTTCTTACAACCTCAACGAAAAGCAATAAAAACACGGCGAACTTTAATTCACGCACCTACGTGAAGAGCAAATAAGACTTTAACAACCTATCAGCCTTATAATGCATCACGAAACTCAATCGGTGTTTTTCTGCTGCGTTTTTCGCATCCTTTGTTTAATATAACTAGAAAACAAGTGGGGAAACACGCTAAAATAACGAAATCGAGAACGAAACGATAATACGTCTTTGTTGGTGTTTCTAAATGCTTTCCAAGGTTCGGTTGGAACTCACCTCGTAATGTAAAACGAAAATTTCGATTGTCAACCTGACGAAAACAAAAAGCTTTCGTCGCATTCTTTCCCGGCATATTTAGTATGAGGCTTATACGAGCGCGCAATTTTATACCCTACACCCTAAACCCGTCGGGCAAGCGTAGCCAATGATTTCAAAATTATTTTTTTGCCGGGCCAAGTTATATAAGAATCTTAATCAGTTTCAGTTTCAGTTCTCGACGTGATAGGACGTGTTTTTACTTGTGCTTGCCCGAAATTGTAGTATACATATATTCGCATGATCTAATTGGTTCTATAATCGTCATGTGCGCTTTGTTCTAATTTTCTTTGCGCTGCGGTTAACGGAATTTTTTATCGTGAGAGCTGCACTTTTTAATGCATTAATTCATTAGTGAATTTTAGCAATTTTTTGTTGTTGTTTTGATTTACATAAACAACTACTATTTATTAATAAATAAAAATGGCTCTATCATGCAATTTTAAAAATTGCAAAAGTAATAATAACACTGATTTACTAATTACTTGTCGCCTCTGTGAACTTGTGTACCATATAAAGTGTGTTGGCATTTCTGCCCGCGTTCACGATGCCCTCGGTTTAAATAAAGGGCTTCGTTGGTTCTGTGAATCCTGCAGGCAAAAGGAAATAGATCTTTGTAACGTATGTTTCTTAGGCTGAGGTATGACTCAGGGCATGTCCAGGTTCAATCACAGAGAATTTATAATTTGGGACATAAATTCAAGACGACGATGTTATTAATTTATGGTCTTTATTGTTTGAATCATTGCCTTATTGCTATTGGTACACCAATTATTATTAGTGACACTGCAACCAATTGACGTTCTGTGTTTCCCTTGTCCTTTCCTTTGTAGTCTTATTTGTTTCCCAGTGTGTTTGTATGTGCGCATCTCTCGTTGTAAATACTGCGCCGTTGGCCTATGGGAATTCTGCTGCCTCAGGATTGTTGCCTAATGTGCGTATACGTGTTACTCGCGATCTAAGTACTAATATCTACTCTGTGTGTAGTCTATTTTAACGCGATCGCGACTCTCGACCAATCTGAGGGCTTTAGCACATACTTTTGGATATTGCTAGGTTCTAGTTGCCAGGTCTGGTGCAGCATTTACTTCAACTAGGCTTGTGTCGACAGGTCTGGTGCAGCCCTTACTTCGACACAAGTTTTACACTAAGCAGAGGGGGTTGAGGGAATGAGGATTGAGGAATACTAAACTTACTCGGATCGGAGAGTATTACTAGATTCGAACGAGCTCGACTGCTCCGGAGGAATCTCTCTGTCTGTCTCTTCCTGTGAATCGTTGCGTACGCCTATTTATAGTCGTTTGTGTTGCTGAATTGCAACAACAAATTCCAAGCTCTCGTGTCTTATCAATTTAATGTCCTGTCTCTGTCTTCATGGTTGCTTGTACCGTATGTTTCTTACATGCTAATATGCTTAATCTACAAAACTGCTTAAATTCTAATGCGCAATTATTTGAAAGGGTGTTCTTAAATTCTAATGCGCAATATATTTTTTATCGATATTCATGATTGGGGAATTTCCATTAATGTGCAGTCCTCTTTTTTTATTATTATATAAATGCGTATTATTATATTTATTTCTAAGAAGATTACTGCGCAGTATTTCTTTCTTGATAATTGATAATATGAAAACATGAAACTTATATCTATTTCTATAATTATTAGAATATGCGTAGTAAAATCTTAAATCTAATAAATTTATGAAATCTTAAATCTAAAGAATATGTGTAAATACATATGTAGAATTTGTGTCGTCAAAATTACTTTTGGCGTCACATTCCCTCCTTACTTCGCCGGCATTAAGAATACGCTAACATTTCCGGACCTGCTTATTCGAACGCTGTAATAATTGTTTTTTTTTTCACTGTCATTATGAAACGCTGGCGCTTTGATTGTAAGGGCGGTTGTCCAGTATGATCAGGACGACGGGTGTTATTAATATCGTGTCTAGTTCTTATCTCCTTTCGCATCACTATAAGACTTTATCGATTCGGCTGTGGATTCTTCTTCGTATTTCTTGAGCTCCTTCAAATGAGCAATCCAAATATGCTTATCACCTTTTCTCTGAAGTTTTACAATAACTGGCGACGTAAAACCTATTACTTGATACGGACCATCATATCTGGGTGCTAGTTTGGTTGTGAATCCTTCCACCGCTTTGGATATGTGGTGCGTTTTAATCAAGACAGCGTCTCCTATATTCGGTTGCCATTGTCGCCGTCTAAGATTATAGTATCGTGCTTGATCCTTTGACGCTCTTTCTAAGTTTCTTTGAACAATCTGAAATACTTCTTTAAGTCTGTTGGCTTTCTCCTCCGGTGACTGGGTTACTTCTGCTGTGCCGAATGTAGCTTCCTGGAAAAGTGATCCGGGTAATCGTGGTTCTCGTCCCTGTGTGAGATATGCAGGACTAAATCCGGTTGTTTCAGATACGCTCGTGTTTATTGCCAAAGATATTTCTGGTAACCATTCATCCCATCGTTTTTGATCGTCGCCCGCAATTTGAGCTATCATTGTTTTAATTGTTCTGTTCGTTCTCTCCGTGGCATTTACTTGTGGTGTGTAGGGCGCGGTGTATTGTTGTTTTACGCCTAATTCTGTCATGTATTTTTGAAATGCTTCTGCAGTAAACTGAACTCCGTTGTCGCTGACAAATATCTTAGGAATTCCGAAGCGCGAGAGAATTCTTTCTCGAAATGCTTTCTTAAGTGATCCTACTGTAGCCTTGCGCAATGGAACTATTTCCGTCCATTTGGAGAATTTGTCTACGAAAATCAGCATTGCGGTGTTTCCATGGATCGATCGAGGCAGTGGTCCCACAAAATCTGCGCACACAATTGCCCATGGGTGTTCTGCAATTTGGGTCAACATTTGCCCTGCAGGTTTAATTTGTTGTGGTTTGTACAATTGACAGGATTTGCATTGCCGAACATATCGTGTGATTTCTCTTAGCATGCCGGGTCAATAATAGTTCTTCATTATCCGCATTGTAGTCTTTCTGATACCCAAGTGGCCGGCTGTTGGATCATCATGATTTTCTCTCAATACTCGTTTGCGAAGTTGTTTTGGCACACATAATTTCCAAGGAGAAAAATCTTCATCTCCTACTCTCTTTGGAATATGCCTATATAAATAGTCGCCTTCTATGTGGTACTCAGGAAATTTCTCTCGATTCTAGATTATTTCATCTTAAATTTTAGCAATCCATGGACAAGATCCATCAGTTATTCTTGATATTTGTTGATTTTTCCGACAGGGTTGGATGTTGATAAAATTTGGAACGATTTTCCGTCATCCCTAGTCAACTTTGGTTTGTAGACATTGGTTTGTTTGGTTTGTTTGTCTACAAACCAAAGTTGACTAGGGATGACGGAAAATCGTTCCAAATTTTATCAACATCCATCAGTTATGTTTTCCATTGCTCTGATATCAATTCTCAGTTGGTTGCATGAAATGTTCTCTTGAGGTTCACGCGAAAGGGCGTCAGCAATGACATTATATTTACCCTTTCGATACTGCGAAAAGTACTGCATTACAAGTACTGCAAGTACTGCATTACAAGTACTGCATTACTTTTTTTACTGCGAAAAGTTACTGCATTATATATATATATATATATATATATATATATATATATATATATATATATATATATATATATATATATATATATATATATATATATATATATATATATATATATATATATATATATATATATATATATATATATATATATATATATATATATATATATATATATATATATATATATATATATATATATATATATATATATATATATATATATATATATATATATATATATATATATATATATATATATATATATATATATATATATATATATATATATATATATATATATATATATATATATATATATATATATATATATATATATATATATATATATATATATATATATATATATATATATATATATATATATATATATATATATATATATATATATATATATATATATATATATATATATATATATATATATATATATATATATATATATATATATATATATATATATATATATATATATATATATATATATATATATATATATATATATATATATATATATATATATATATATATATATATATATATATATATATATATATATATATATATATATATATATATATATATATATATATATATATATATATATATATATATATATATATATATATATATATATATATATATATATATATATATATATATATATATATATATATATATATATATATATATATATATATATATATATATATATATATATATATATATATATATATATATATATATATATATATATATATATATATATATATATATATATATATATATATATATATATATATATATATATATATATATATATATATATATATATATATATATATATATATATATATATATATATATATATATATATATATATATATATATATATATATATATATATATATATATATATATATATATATATATATATATATATATATATATATATATATATATATATATATATATATATATATATATATATATATATATATATATATATATATATATATCGCTGCAAATTATTAATACAGTTGAGACTAGCATTAAGGTACAAAGGGAAAACAACGTCCTTCAAAGTTCAAAGGGAAAATTCTTCTATAGAATTGGTTCAAGTGCCAATTTTGTAAAGAGTAGTATCAACTCCAGGACAAACCAGTTCTCGGACAACTATAAAATATATTTTTTAATTGTTCTGCAAGGATTAGTTGATGCAAATTATAGATTTATAAACATTCATGTTGGAGGTTATGGCGAACAGAGTAACGGGATAACTTTTAGGTTTTTAGCCTTGTTTCAGCACTTGTCAGATGGGCGACTTAATGTTCCCGACAAATTTGCTTTACCCAACTCAGACATCACTGTACCCCATATTGACATAGGCAATGAAGCTTATCATCCTCTTCTCCCTAATCTATTCAAACGTTGAGGTATCCGACAGCGTTGGATGCTAAGAGATATTGGAATGAATTTCCGTCACCCCTTGCCATGTTTACTTTGGAGACAGTTCTTGGTTTCCTTCCCTCATTCGTTCTTAAACGAAATCAGAAACTGAAGATGGCACGTCACCGAAACTGATTTGTTTCCAATTTATTGACAAGGGATGACGGAAATTTGTTCCACTATCTATTGAGGTATTGACATTAAGATTTATCAATAATCTTTTCCATTTGAGAATTGTACCGCATATATTTTTCTTAAATGTTTTTATGTAACCTTTCAGAGATTTGATGTTTTTTACGCATCTTGCAGTTATATTATTCGTGTGTGTGGGTTAAAGGAAAATAATTTATTTATACCCTACACCCGAATATATGAGTCTATATCAATCTTCCTTCTTCCGTTTGTTACCCATTAAATGGGGCGCAGAAAATTAATAGTAGATGCAGAGAAGTGTATGTACTATACTAGGTATATATATTCTTTCTCACAAATACCAAGAAATGTTAATACCAAGTGCTTGTAATATATTCTTTAGAATACTTTGGAAAAAATATGAATTTATATTTTACTACGAGTGTACTCTACTTGCTTAAATTTTGACATATGCTTTTATACGAAATTTTTGCTGCAAATCCAGAAGATGCTCCATGTTTTGAACCTATCGTGGCGTTCTAACTCCCATCTTTTTTTCACTACTTCAAGTTCAATACAAATTATTTTCAAAAATAATCGCTATAACGTGTCGGTAAAAATGCTTCAGAAATTACGTCGTGCATTTATTTACCTTAATTTTTCATCTAGTTTTGCGTAAATTGAAGGCCATACAATAATATCACTATTGTATGGCCTTCAATTTACGCAAAACTAGATGAAAAATTTAGGTAAATATTACCCCTAGCGATGGCTTCTTACTCTGTTCTTTATATACATAGAAATTGTTAAGAGTTTTTTACGATTAAATAGATTTTGAGTGCACACATCAGTATCTATGAGTAATAAAACCAAGACCGACAACAACAATAACATTGGAAAACAACATTATAGTGCCCTTTTCAGGTTTATATAACAATACGTTGTTATAAAAAATAATGCCAAATAAATAAACATAAACTTTTTATAGACAATTTTTTGCAAATGAGATGCACTTCAAAGAAAGAAAACACTTTATTTGCAAAAGAAAACAACTTCTTCTATGAAATTGTTTCACTCTAATATTTAGCAATAAGAACATTTTGTTTTTCTTGTTGTTTTCTTCTTTTATGAATTTAAAACACTCCTAACCCACAAAACTCACAAAACTGAATGCCTCTGAAAATAAAAACAGCTACAAATATTCTTAAAAAAATTACGAATGGAGAACGATTCCCAATTAAGAATGACAAAATGGGGTCTTTTAGCAATCACTATCAGGATTTTTGCTATGCCTACAGCAGATCCAGTCATTTCATCAATTCCATTCAAAGTATAACAACCTCTATTTATTTCCACGCCCTGTCGACATTTTTTCTTTCTTTTATTGCTATTCTATGATCCAACATTATATCAAGATATCGATATCACGATTTCCTTTTCAAAAAAATTTTATGTATCCATTGAGTCTCTTCAATTGAACGCAAGGTAACAAGGAATGATACGAGAATATTGAATAAACATATTTTATATAGGAGAAAAAGAGAATTACGCTGGTTTTTATTTTGAAGGCTTCGTCATAGAATTAACGACAATAATTAGTTAATCAATAAATGCATCTCAAAAGAACAAATAGACGCCATTCAACGTATTTCGTGACATTATCACAGTTCGAATTCCTGTCCTCTTTCTCTCTTTTCAAATTAGAAAACATGTCTCTTGAGTTTCAAGCGTCTCATTAACAATAACTGTCAATTGGTATCACAATTATTGCTCCCTTGTCCTATTGCTGCTTTTGGGTGACACCAAATCAAAAAATTTATTGCGCATTACAAACATTATATTTCAGGATGTAATCCTCCCAACACTTCTTGCGTTTAATTCTCATGCTTTTATTATTTTATTATTTTCCTTCTACTAAATAAATTTTTTTGGATTCATTATTTCGTCGCGTAGCAACTCAATATATACTCAGCATTCAGTGAATTTTATAAACTGTTGATGCTGATGCTGCAGTTCATTCAGAAGTTGGAAGCATTAATGGAGCGGCCTGAAGCAATCGGGCTTTAGGCCATCAAAGCAACAATGGTGCCACACTGATATTTATGCATTCGTTATGCATTATCCTCAATTTCATCACTCATAAAATCGTAATAAAATTACATATTTACGTTGTTGCTTCGGTTTCATTGGCTGCTGTTTTTGCCTCTGTCTTTATTGTCTAAGTAAAAAAATTGTATTGTGTACTTGACATTCTCCTTCGCCCGTGACGTCCTTCTCCCGACGATATCGACATGTTCTATTATTTCTTTCGGGCGATTATGAAGGAATTTCCATGGATATATCGCAAACATAATTTATCTGTTCTTAATGCAGACATTGTTGTGTCGTCGCATTAAAAGAGACTCCCAGACCCGCGATTGTTGACTGCATCATAAATGAGTTATTTATAGGCAATTAATGTGAGCGCATGCCAAAGTCGACAAAAGTCGACTTCATCGTCACCATTTCCATCATCATTAAAGCCTTCTTCGTTTCCGTAACACCGCAACACCATTCGTTCGAATGTCGTTGCGGTGTTAACGAAGTCGGCCGTGTGTGATATGTAGAAAGGTAAAAATCAATTCTGGGTTCCAGGATAGCGACCAGAAGTTAGTTTATTAATTTTTTGCAATTTTGCAAGACACTAAGGCCCGGGTCACGCAATGAGCGGCAAAGCGGTGAGCGGCAGAGCGGCGAGTTTGAGCGTCATTTCTGAGCGGTTAGTTGTTAAAATGACATTGTCAAGAGAAGTTTGTTTAATGTTTTTACGCGAAAATCGTATTCATATTTACAATAATTTAATGCTTTTAAGAAAAAAAAAAAGATTTGGCATTCATCCTATAAATCAAGCAAGGCGACATTACGGCGAATTTCACTATTTATATACAAATCTACGCAAATATCCAGACGGACTTTGGCAATACTGCCGTATGTCTTTGAAATCCTTTGATTTGTTGTTACAAAAAGTTAACACCAGATTGACAAAGCAAAGGATAGCAATTTCTGCAGAGCAAAGGCTTGTATTAACTTTGAGGTAAGTTTATTTTTAATTTATTTTCTTTGGATTGTGTACATGTATTATTTGCAGGTTTTTAGCAACAGGACCTTCCTTTTGAGATTTGGCGTTTGCTTTTCGAATGGGTAGAAGCACCGTCAGCAATATAATTTCAGAAACATGTATTATCATATGGGAAGAACTTGTTCAGGACTACGTGCCTATACCAACAGAAGAGCACCTTAAAAAAGTGATAAGCGAATATTACAGGCGTTGGAGGTTTCCCAACTGTTTTGGTAGCATTGATGGAAAACACTGTCAAATTAAATGTCCGCCGAATTCTGGGTCGCATTATTTTAATTATTTGCATTATTTTTCTATTGTACTGCAAGGTGTAGCTGACGCAGACAGAAAATTTATTACAATCGAAGTGGGTGGAAGAGGAAAGCAAAGTGATGGCGGTACTTTTGCTGGATCTACATTATTCAAATTGCTAGAAGCAAGTAAATTAATGTCCCCCCACCACGACCACAGCCTGGGTTAAATATTGTTGTGCCGAATTTTTTGATTGGTGATGAAGCGTACCCACTCAAAACAAATTTGTTAAGACCCTACCCTCGTAGAGATTTGAATCCGCAAACGGAATTTTTTAATCAGCGTCTTTCAAAGGCAAGAAAATGCATTGAATGTGCATTAGGAATTTTAGTCTCAAAATGGCGTTTTCTACAAAAAAATATTGAAACAAAACCAAAAACTGCAATTAATTTAATAAAATGTGCATGCATATTGCATAATTTTGTACGAGAATGTGATGGGGATGGTGATCTTGATTATATACAAGTATATGCAACAGTATACGATGACTCAACAGAAATAAATACGGATGAACAAGCCCGTTACAACAGAAGCAGCAACAGAGCGTTGAATATCAGAAATTAATTAACACAGTATTTTTGGGATTTTAGACACTAAATAAAATGTATTAAATAAATGTATATATAAATTAAATAAAATCTTTATTTATTTTCTTTGGGTTTCGATTTGTTTAGTATTAAATTTTGGATTTCTCCTCGAATTTCTAATTTTTCGAGATTATTAAATTGTTCAAAAAAAGGGCAATAAACTTTTAAAAAACTGCAGGTCGGCATTGTCTTCTCTTTTCTCCACCTCTGCCTTAAGTATTTCCAACCTTTTCTTTTCCAATTTAATAAATTCTTCGTCAACATTACTTGATGAACCCTTCTTTTTTTAATGGAACTGGAGTGGACCAATCCATAGATGTATTGCTAGCGCTGGGTATATTTGTATTGATCAATGTTCATCAGTGTAGCTGTTGATAGGCGTATTGGTAACCAATATTGTATCGTCCTCACTCAGAAAATCCTCAATAATAGCATTTATTTCGGTATCTGGCTCCTTCAAATTCCCTTCAGTGGGATCTGCAGCAACAGTATCTTTGATGAAAGTCATCAGATCAAAATACTTCCACCTTATTTTGTTGGTATAAGCTCTGGAGATAGATGTTAATGGTGGATTTTTTTGCAAATTTTTGCGGAAGGTGTCCTTTAAATTCTTCCATTTTGCTTTCGCTGTCTCTCCTAGAAATAAAAAATAATATAATTATAATAAATATACATGTATTATTAGAACCCAAATAAAATTTATTAAATAAATATATAAACTAAATAAAATCTTACCTGTGCGACCACAAATTTCACCAACTTCCCTCCATAATTTGTCGTTTACATTTTTATTTTTAAAATTAGCTAATTTATCCTGCCATAATAACGGTCGGCTTTCTACAGATGATATTAAAAGCTCTGAGCTCAATTTTGCCATTGTGGAGTCCGATGAAGAAAATTATATTTTTTATTCAAAATATTACAATTATTATTATTATTTTTATTTAAAATATAGTAACAATTTTATTAGAGAAATTTTTATTTTTTTAAAACATTTTTTCTCGTTGACAAAATTTTTATTCTAATGAAAATTTTTCTAACATAAACATTCAATATTTTTTAAAAACCAAAAATTACTTAAAAACAAACAGAGTACAGTAGAGCGGGGTTGCAATTACAGAGTCTGTGTACCTTTTTTGATTTATAGCGACAACCGACGCCCATTTCGCTTACGGTAGCCAACCGTAGCTTTATCATGTACCTTTTTTTTTGTTTCGATGCGCAGGACGATGGGAATCTTCTAAAGATACTAGCTAGCCCGTACTAACTAGCATGCACGATTCACACCGCTCGTTGAGCTACCCTCCGTGGTAGCCACTCTCCCTCAGACTCACGAGACGATGCGCCTACGTACTAAACCCACCTCCCCCTATGTCTCAGTCCTCGTTACCCCTGCGGCACCGCCGATCAGGCATTCCTTCGCAGGGGAGGATATTTTATTCTAAGAATAAATGTATCGCATTATCTTCAGCATTGGCTTTCGCGTCGTTCATTCTCTCGGAGTCGCATCATCATGGAGCAGATAATGGCACTGCAACTTTCCCATACTTCCTTCGAAGCTACCATTTCACTGATTAAGGCCTCAGGTGTCAATGATACCCTTAGTTGCCTTTGTAGGAGCCTTTTAAAGCTGGAGTAGTGAACACACTCCATCAGCACATGCTCAGGATTCCCAGCGCAATATCTGCAAAAAGGGGTATCTACATGCTTAAACCTATGTAGATACTCTCTAAAGCAACCATGGCCCGTCAGGAGTTGAGTCATATGATAGTTCACTTCTCCATGCCCTCTTTCTATCCACGCCTCGATGTTAGGAATCAAACGGTGTGTCCACCTTCCTTTCGTTGACGAATCCCAGCGCTGCTGCCATATCCTGAGGCTATTTCTCTTCGTATCTATTCTGGAAATCTCATTAATTTCGCCCTGCGTCGCCGAAATCAGGTTTGCCAAGATATCAACTGGCATACGCCCAGCGATTACATTAGCTGCATCATCAGACACTGTTCTAAAAGCACATATTACTCTCAGAGAGGCTAGTCTATATACATCCTGCATACCACGCATATACGAACTTCTGCAAGTGGCTGCAGCCCATGCAGGAGCAGCATACATCATTACAGAGTTGGATACGTCCGCCAGTAACTTTCTCACTGACTGACGTGGGCCTCCGATGTTGGGCATTAAACGCGAGAGCAGCATCACACTTTTCGCAGCCTTTTCGCTCGCGTAATTTAGATGAGCCTTGAAACACAGCCTGTGGTCTAGCATGACACCTAAGTATTTTAACGTGGGCATTGAGGATATATTTACGCCGCCAACGCGTACTTCCAAACTTTCAACCCGCTTTCTGCTGCTCATTAGCACTGCTTCGGTTTTATGCTCAGCAAGCTCTAATTTAACTGAATGAAGCCATTCTTTTACTCTTTTTATAGTAACGTTGCAGTTCGTCGCCACGTCCTGCAGGGTTTTCGCGACAACGACAATCGCTATATCATCTGCATAACCAACAATTTCTGTTCCATCCGGTTTCCTCACCATGAAGATACCATTGTACATTGCGTTCCACAGCATTGGTCCCAGGACAGAGCCCTGTGGCACGCCACCTGTTATTTTATATTTTTTGGGCCCTTCTTCGGTATCATACAAGAGTACTCGGTCCTTGAAATAGCTTGCTATAATTTTCAGAAGATATGGTGCAACATTCATATTACTCAGCGCGTTAATTATCTCATTCCAATTAGCTGAGTTGAACGCATTTTTAATGTCCAGCGTTATGACGGCGCAATATTGCTTAGCACCCCCTTTCTACCTGGTACCAGACAGAGCCCTGCGCGCTATAGTACACACTGCTTCAATCGCTTTAATAGTGCGAAGTCCGTGTAAACTCTCCATATACGGATCCAATCGCTTGCATATTATGCGCTCCAGAATTTTTCCAGCCGTGTCGATCATGCACAACGGCCGGTAGGATGACTGTTCATCTGGGGGCTTATCTCCCTTAGGTAGCAGCACAAGTCTTTGCCGCTTCCACATTTTCGGAAATATGCCTTCTTTAATACACCGGTCATACATTTCCACAAATACCAGCGGATTTTGTGTGAAAGCTATCTTTAGCACAGCGTTCGGGATACCATCTAGTCCTGGTGATTTGTGAGATTTCATACCACCAATTGCCTCTGACACCTCTCTGGTGGTAACAGCAGGAATGTTCATCCCTATTTGTTCTGGCTCTTATAGAAGGTTTAAATTCAATGTTTCCTGTTGCGGAAATAAGCCGATTACAACTTTTCTCATTGTTTCAAGGCAAGCAGGTGTAGAAGCCGCGCTTTTGCTAAATCTTCTCATAACAATTTTGTATGCAGAACCCCAAGGATTATTCTGTATGTCGTCTCTTAGCAGTCTGAATGATTCGAATTTGCTTTTTGCAATGGCTTTCCGAAGTTCTTTTCGTTTATCCTTATATTCCCTTAGAAAGTGGAGGTAAAGCGCAGAGTTTCTCGAACGCTGTTGTCGTCGTCGTAATCTTAAACATTCAGCACGCATGCATGCTATTTGTTCAGTCCACCAGTAGACCGGCGGTCTTCCATTTCCTTTTCCTCGTCTCGGCATAGCTGAATCGCTTACGAACCTGAGAGCCTGCATCGCATTCTCCGCCACTTCTTCTGCTTGTTCGCCAATGACGCTCATGCTGTTGAGCATATAGTTCAGCATTTCGGTGTCAATTTTTTCAAATTTCCATCCCATTCGTTGCACCTTATCTGGGGTGACTTTTTGGCTCCTACGGCTAGTGCAGATATCAAATCTGATTGCCATGTGGTCGCTAAGCGTTAGTATATTTTCAGCAACCCTCCAGGTTATGTTTCTAGCTAGCCCCCGACTCGCAAAACTCACATCTATAAAGGAGCTGGCTCTTCCATTGTGAAAAGTTGGCACCACGCCCTGATTCAGCAGGCTGAGTTCCAAGCCCGTCATGGCCTCTAGCAAAGTTTTGCCGCGGGCAGTTGTTCTTTGGCTTCCCCATTCGACGGCCCAAGCATTAAAATCTCCAGCTATTATTAGCGGAGTTTTTCCTCTAGCCTCCACTACAAGGCTGTTGATCATGTCTTCAAACCAATCAATACTTTCACTTGGAGGTGCGTAACAACTAAATACATGCACGCCAGAAATCATAGCGTACACAAAGCCATCATGCTGACGGCTATTTTTCCTTTCAAGCGGTACACAACCACATGCCCATATTGCTGCTTTTCCAGCCTTATCAGTCACCCAGCCAGGATCACTGCTAGGTATTTTATAATGCTCACTTATCACTGCAACACTAATATTTCCTTCGACCACCGTCTTGGTCAGCAAGTCCTGCGCTGCCTCGCAGTGGTTAAGGTTTAATTGTATAAATTTAAGCATTGCGTCCTTTCAATTTCTCTAACGCCTGCTTGTATATAGGGCAGTTGTAGGCTCCTGTGCGGTGGGAATTATTTCCAACCAGGCAAATCATGCATTTGGCCAGAATTTCACATTGTTTTGCTTTGTGACCCTTATTGCCACAATTTAAGCACAAATCTGATCTGTCATTCGGATTTTTACAAAATTTTGCCACATGGCCAAATTCAAAACATCGAAAACATCTTGTGGGTTGTATTCGCTCACGAAGTCTACATCTAACCCAGCCTACTTTCAAAGTACCAGCTGATAATAATGCTTTTGCATCCTTGGTCGGTAGCGATATCAAAGATGTTTGCACTCCGAGGCGTTTGTTATTAACAAGCTTTACCGCGTCTGGCTCTACAGAGGTAATGGAACCAAAATTATTTGCTATGGCGGAGCATACATCCTCTATTGTTGTAACCTCATCAAGATCACGACACTCGATTATTGTTTGCTGAGAAAGCGCCTTAACCGACGCAACCTCACTTAGGACCTTTTCCAATTCTTGCTTGAAGGCAACCGTTTGGTCTGCTGAGCTCTTTTTTAGCTGCAGGATTAACTCGTCCTTAGCAGTGCGTCTTATTTTATCGACGTTTTCTCCAACTACTTTTAGCTCTGGTTTACCCTTA
Source organism: Physocephala rufipes (assembly GCA_963966595.1). Classification (NCBI taxonomy): domain Eukaryota; kingdom Metazoa; phylum Arthropoda; class Insecta; order Diptera; family Conopidae; genus Physocephala; species Physocephala rufipes. The sequence goes on from OZ016503.1 coordinate 15,470,730, forward strand.
ATACTTTTAAGCATGTCTGCATAGCTCACATTCCCTGTCTTCGATAGCACAATGGCATCAGATCGCGTTGTTCGTCTATTTCTCTCGCGATGTCTATTAACTAATGTCCATTCAGGTTGTTGCAATTGTTTTTCACGTGCGACGTCATTACCGATCAAACCCATATTCGCGCCAGTTGACGTACTATTTCTCGCGAGCCGCATAAATTCGGATACCTGGTCTTCGCCTGATATATGTCCAGCATTTTCATCATTATTCTTAGCATTACGCGCATTTGCGACATCGAGAATATTCACGTTTGTGGGCAGCTTGCATTTCTTTGCTACCGATTGCCTTTGAGATACATCGTCTCTAACCCTCTTTGTATGTGAATTTACATTTTTCTCCAGTAATGGAGAAGTTTGCGTACCTTTCACTTTCGCTTTATATGTTTGAGCTGGCGCCCTTGTTTGCCTTACATCAGGCACTTGCCCATTTTTTAGCTCCTGCCCAAAGTGATCATATAGCCTAGCTATGCCCTCAATCAAATCTCTCATTGGCTGATGTATCGAGCGTCGACCACCGCCAATCATTTCTACCAGCTCACCAATCTTCCTACCCATCTTCTCAAATACAGTATTGTGTTGTGAAGTACTGATTTGTTGCACATTTAAGCATGGGGGAGAAGAGCGAGATCGCGTGGGTGTTGCCATAACTACTGACATTTTCAAAGGCGAACGCGCTGTGCGAGTACTTTTACTAAATGGATTGAACGTACCTGATTGGCCGTTTTGCCCGTCATTTTCAGTGCTCGCTGTCACTATATCCGCACTCCTCTCCGATGATACTACTATTTCATCTAGAGTGTCCATCTAGTTAGCACAGACCTGAACCTTCGCGCGTTTAGTACACGTAGTCACTCTACTAACCCGGATTGGTATCACTTTTTTATTTGAGTCAAGTAAGGCGACCACACTAGGTGTCAACAAAAGCAGTGTATAAAAAACGTTTCACTCTAACTAAAATTGCGCGGTCTTTTAAATGTTGCTATTAAACTACGCAACTTTCAAATAGACAAAGGCCGAAAATCTGCCAAGAATAGCTAACACCTCACTTAAGAAAACAAAATAAAATAAAAGAATGCACTTATGTGTCCAAGATAGCACTTGCGAGATATGTAACCACGCGCCGCCGATCTATCGCACATCAATTAACCACAGATAGTCCTTTATATCCTCCTTTTCTCTCAGATTTGCAACTTAAACACCGGAGCGATTAAAAACACGTCTCAAACACACGAGAATAAGAAGCGTAACTCCATGTACTCCATTTATCATGTACCTGTGGAAGCCTGTGTGTGGCAGGACATTCCTCGCAGGTAACTATTTCGGCACTATCTAAGGCCTTATGCCGGTGGGGACACTCACCGGCATTTGAGTTGACGGAGGCGGCCTCCTCGCGCAACTCTCGCGGAGACTCAAGGTCTCTACCCGCGTTTCTTTGGGTGGCAACCACAGCCACCACGAAGCTCTCACAATGTGAGAACCCTACCCACGATGCGCTATATGCGTGGGCTTTATATTAGCGGAGTCCGAAGACCCTATACAATGCGCATCACCCGTGGTACCGGTTTTAATCCTTCGGTGAGGCCTCGGAACCAGGGTGCATAGCTCATGGCTAGTGAACTCAGCATGCACACTGGTCACTGCCATTTTGTTGCCCACACTGCAACGGGACTGGCACCCGAATCACGACATAGAGTAAAATTATAACCCTACAGCCTATATTTTGCCGCTCAGAAATCAAATAAAAATTAGAACAAGTTCTCTTTCTGAGCGGCGCCGCTTAGCCGCCGCCTAGCCGCTCAGAAATGCCGCTCATTGTGTAGCCACTTCAGTAGTATTCCATATGTTTTAATCTTTTGCCGCTTTGCCGCTCATTGCGTGACCCGGGCCTAAGGCAGCAATAAGAACAAATATGTACCTAGTATAATTAACATGCTGGACAACAAGTTTCAATGACATAGTCCTGGGTTAGTCCAAGTTAGTACTTCCGTTTCTAATACTGAGATCCTCCGTTTTTTCTTGTTTTTCCTTTCCTTAACAATCCATATTTCGTAATCTCCAAAAAGTATCAATGGTGTAAACTGTTTGCCTCTTTGACTACTTTGGACTCCCGTACTCATATTCATACACTTGTGTCACTGGCTTTCCCTGCTCCGGAGGATTTGAGGAAATCGTAAGGACAGTGAGGAAAAAATGATTAATACTTATTTACAGAAATAATGAATATCTATTAATGTTTTCCTTTTCTCAATTTTTTTTGTTGTTATATTACAATTTTTAGCTCTTAAGGGAATGATTTGGGGCGAACAATTTTTTAAATATGGAGAAATAAAGCCTTATTTATTGTTATTAATGACGAAAATGATGGTGAATATATAAAATTTTGAAAAATGTTGTAAAGGGAGTAATTTATTTAACAAAATTTGTTCAGTGATTTATTTCGATGATTACGCGAAAATTTCGTAATTTACGTCAACTTGAGTTGCCAAAATGAATTGCAGCTGTATTAAATACAAATTATAGATGCGTTTTTTCGAATAATCGGCGCATATAAAACTATCTTGAAATAAAGCTTTATTCAAGTACATTTTGATCAGCATTGTTAAGCGGGGAATCACATTTCTGTCGGTGTAAAGCTTCTGTGTTTCCCGTCGGGAAACTTGGCGAAGTGCTTTTCAGAGACGCTTCGGATGGCAAATTTTGTTAGCATCCCGAGAGTTAGGCAAAGGCCGAAACAACTGCTGTATTTTAATGGCTATAACATGAATACATCAGTACTCCCCAAATGAGTTCAGCCAAACTATTCCGAGTCATCAAATGCTTGTATGGCCGCGCATTTTGCACAGTAGAGAGTTGAATTTATTGCAATAGATTGCAATTTGCCTATTGCATTTTGAGTAGTTTTTTTTGTACATTAATACCTGGTGAACGTTGCCACAGCATACAATATACTGCAAATATTCTGGTTAATCAGTCATTCACCCGAAGATGCGCATTTACGCTAGAGACGATTTTGGCAAGCAATGTTCATACTAACGTAGACTCAATTTGATAATAAAATCTTAATATGTTGACCTGCTCTTTAATCACGTGACTGGCAACAGTGATTCGCCATCAATGACGGAGTAATAAACACCGCCAAAACAATATGGCTGCACATAGAAGGCCACCATAGACCTGATCGAAATAAAAATTATAATTTACTCCAAAAACCAAATTTAAATTTAAGTTTGAAAGGCAGCTTTACAAAGTAAAGTTTTGAGGTTTACTGGCTTATTTTACAACTTTAGCAGGAATTTGGTATATATTTCATAAGAAGTATGTGCTCGCGCAAATAGTAATAGAAGACAGGGGTTTCGGGAGGAGGATGCTTTCAGCCTTAAACGTCAAAAGTTTGGTGAACATGGTTGAATATATTGAGAATTGTTACATATTTTTGCACAAAATTTACTGCTTGGTTGTTAAAAAATAGTTAAATATAAATATAATGATAATTATGTTATGAATGGATATTGTTTTTAGTCTCTCAAGCTTTTAAAAATAGATTATGTGGAATAGAATTGGGTGTTACTGCTCCATATTGCATTTTGTTTACGTGCGGTGAAATATGTTGCGGTTTTTCTCTACACACTAATAGGCCGATTTTAGCGATTTGTCACCAAATTTGTGAGGATCACAAATTAGGTTGAATATTGTGAGCTTTCCTTAAGGTGTTAAGAATGCCAAATCGTCTCAATTGTTACGATTATCTCTGTTGTGATTTGTGACGATTTTGATATGTTGCCAGAATTGGCCTATAAATGACAGTAAATAACAAATTCCCTTCACCGTTTGTAAAATTTGGTTTGGGGAAAAACCAGATTCGGTGACATGCTATCTTTGATTCTTGACATGGATCTTTCACACGTTCATTCTCTGATTTATGTAATTTAGGCTATACATATTATGACTGACTATGAGGATTAGTTTCAAATATCTACCTACTAAACTTATCAATTATTATTTTTTGCTCAATTGTAATATATAAAATGAACTAATAATCTCTCTTGAAAATGTTTTAATTAGGCAGCGTTAAAAATTAAATTTGAAATAGGAAATTCTAACGGATTGTATCCATTTGAATTTTAAAAACCATTTTCACAAAGTCAAATTTATTTAACTCAAAACTGTGTCAATAAATGTTAAAAAATGCGTGGTTTTTTCTTATACATTTAAATTTTCCGTATATTTTCGTTTGATATCATTAAAAACCGTTTAGTAATAACCTCGTTTAAAAAAAATTATTGATTAGATGATTAATCTTTGAATGAGTGCGTAAACTAATTTCCAATAAATTATCCAGTGGACATTTTCCTCTAATTGCGTGCTATTTGTCTCGCTCATGTTTTGCTTTTTACAATATATTTTAATTAAAAAGACGTGTGCGTAGGAGGACGTGAGTGATGGCTATTGCTATAGATGTTTCGGAATAAATGGAGGAACGGTGGCGGCACGTAAATATATATATATATATATATATATATATATATATAT
>OZ016503.1:15475506-15521290 GCA_963966595.1 Physocephala rufipes
ATATAGATATATATATATATATATATATATAATATATATATATATATATATATATATATATATATATATAATATATATATATATATATTATATATATATATATATATATATATATATATATATATATATATATATATATATATATATATATATATATATATATATATATATATATATATATATATATATATATATATATATAATATATATATATATATATATTATATATATATTATATATATATATATATATATATATATATATATATATATATATATATATATATATATATATATATATATATATATATATATATATATATATATATATATATATATATATATATATATTATATATATATATATATATATATATATATATATATATATATATATATATATATATATATATATATATATATATATATAATATATATATATATATATATATATATATATATATATATATATATATATATAATATATAATATATATATATATATATATATATATATATATATATATATATATATATATATATATATATATATATATATATATATATATAATTTTTTTTTATTTTTTATAGTGTAATGTAAAAGTAGAAATTTTCAGATATTGCCTGTTTCGAAGAGTGAACTATTTTGTAAACTAAAATATTTTAAAACTTGAAATAAAGAAATTTTGAAAAATTACTGAAAAAATTGTAAATTTATTTCAGAGATTTATTAGTTTAGCGTTATTTTTTGCAATTACTAATTTGTAATTGTCGGGTTTTACATGCTTATAAACATGTAAAAATATATGTACGTAACCTTTTTTACTTCGTGCTTTGCAAAGTAATTTGTAAACTATATTTTCTTTTGACTTTTTTAAATGAAATATAGTTAAATTTAAAAAATTTTTTTGTATAGAAACGTATTATTGAACATTATATAATGGATTTTAAAAAATATTATAACTTGAACTTGAAGTAGATTGGTGTAATTAAATAACTACGACCACTTTTAACTGGAGTTACTGGACTTGATTAATTCAAATCTGGAATTACATGGCAAACACTTTGTGAAGAAAATCCAATTTCACGATCCTTAAGAAAATGTTTAACGTCCGAAAAATATTTTCGGTCGCAGCGATCAAAAAACTATTGCATTACTGAGCTGTTGCGCATACTGGAATTTCGAATATCTCGGGTAATTTTCCTTTTCCCCGTAGCAACAACTGTACATTTTACCATTTATAACTATTTTACCATTACATATAAAACAATTTTATATAGGACCGCTTCACAATTTTAAATACAGAGAGTTAGTTTATTGTCACATAAAATTTAATCAAATGTATTTTTATCTTCATTTGCGTAAACAAACATATTTTTAAAACTTCCAAATATATAATACAATTTCTGCGTAGGATTGTATTATATCTACAAGTAGCCATTTATATAATGCATTTGGTAAGCACTGGACTACTATTGTATTATTCACTACGCGGCAATGACTTTCATGGAAAATGCGTTGGTATTTCAGGCAGAATTATTAGTTCAGAACGAGGTCTACGTTGGTCGTGTGCTGACTGCTGTTCGCGTGATATTGACAATATTTGGCTGTTACGTCAAACACGATTGAACTTTCGCGAAATTAAGGTGTGCCTTGCTGCTTTGCTAGCAAAGCTGATTACCTATAATCACTTTTTTAATAATTTTAGACCGCTTGACGAGTTATGTGTTACAAATCTTCTCTTTGATAGCTGCTATTTTTACTATCTCGCCAACGGCGAGAGAAGCGATCTTTTAATAATCTCTGGAATCCCGTTATTGTTGCAGATGAGGGATGGCATTTTAAATCCTCATTTGCATCAAGAACGGGTCTCCAAAATATATTATGTAATGCTGAATCTGATTACCGTAATCAATTTAAGCAGCGAAAGGGATTTCCAGCAGGTTATGAGTGCCACTGAGTTGATTCTTACAGCTGTATCTAGAGAAATCTTGATCCTCCCCCACCATGTCTGCCTCTTGTAAAAAATCTGTTGTCGAAAGTTTCGTAATCGATAATTTAATTAATTTTATGCGTCATAAATCCCAAGTGGGAAAATCGGAAAACTGAAACATTAACTACACTAGCTACAAGAACTCGCCCGTTGGTTATCATATAAAAAGCAGCGGCTGTATAATATTTGAAAAAATCTTTCATATTCACATAAAAAGCCTTGAGTTGGTGTCGGAGTTGAGTTGGAGATTGATCGAAGATTTAATTTCTCGTAAAATGGTACACAATCTAATAACAATTTTGTGCAGGATTGCTATCTGTTCAGGTGTGTGTGTGTCACATGTGTTAAACGTGAAACCAAAACTGAAATTAAATCCAAACTCAGAACAAAACTATTTTCTGAATTGTCGACTTTGCAGATAAACCCAATTCAACAATTTGAAATAAACTCAATTTGCATTTTCAGCAGTTTATCTACGATATTTTTTACCTTATTCCCGTAGGGTCAGGGTGTATAAAGCTTTTTCTTTATTTTGTAACGCGTTAAAAGAGGCGTAACAGGTATGAAAAGGTATTTATATTCTGAGAATAGATATATTGATTAGATTTAGATCTGCCCGCCCGTCTTTCTGCCTGCCTGTCTGGAGGAATCAAGACTACCGGAGAACGAAGATATGTGTTCTCATGAAATTCGTCATGAAATTGAAATATCTTCAACTCTTAATCGCAAGGAATCTTTATCCTTGTATGAAACCCTTCGATCTGGAACGCTCTTCTTTGTTGGATCCTCAACAGTCATTCCGAAAACAATAAAAGAAGCACTGCATTAATGCTCTACTTTGCTCTAATCAGATCGTACTCCCGTAATAGTTGTTGAATTAATCACTTTTTGTCTCATTTCAATGGGAAGTTATATTTATAAAGCTGTAAAACATCTCTTTGCCTTTCTGTCCATTTCATACCTTATTTCTATTACGATCACTTCAGTATCTCGCTGCTTTTCTTTACTGTTATAATGCTCCTCTCCCTACGGGGCTTTCACCATCCCCTCAAAAACGAAAGAGCTCTCTAACAGTATTCAGATAACAAACGAAATGGTAATTGAACGACTTCCCGACCGACCGCCTCTACGGAACCTTCAAGTTCCGGGCATACAAGTGAAACGATTTCTTGTAGTATCCGGTCTAATTTGGAATATTTTTCAAGACTGGTAAATCTTGTACGTGCTCAAATGCCATCCAGAGCCAGCCGCATGATTTGTGGTTCTTTTATGCAAATCCGAGGTAAACACTATTGCCGCGTTCTTTTTAATACATGGTAGATATTATTACAACTGTGGGTATTGGCAATTATCGTACGAAATTTACTACTACTATAGTAGTGTATATATATAGTACACAGTATCTACTCTAAAATTGTTGAAATTCTAACATGTCACGTTGTCTTGTTCTTTTTTCTCTCATTTTTCTTAATTTTTCCTGTTTCGACTAAATGAGTTTTAAGTAATGAATTGGCTCGTAACGTTAATCACATAAAATTTATTGTTGGAACGCCAGCGAGTTTGAACCAGCCTTTCTTAAAAAAATCAAAGAAAACCTTCAAGATTTGGAGATTATGATTCTGGTAGGTAAGAACCGAAATTTTTTTATATCATTACCGTTACCCGGGTCATTAACTCCAACGTTATATAGTGGCGTAAGTAATCTAATATTTTCGGGAGAGATGTTAGATATTGAAGTGCATTGGGTTAAGACCTTCAATTGTTAAAATAAAATGCTTAGATCGTCTGAGAGACACGTCATTGCGTGGCTGCAACTATGTGTGAAGCGCATTCAAACATATGAAAAATGTTGAAGTAAAAGTTAACTAAATTAATTTTCGATTATAATTAATCGCCGACCTCCATAACGATATCGACGTCGACAAAACCGTGAGCCTTGAAAATTCGCGAAATAACGTAATAACAGTAGCCTTTATATCTTGAAAATATTAAAAATGAATAAAAATCGCCACCAGTAAGTCGGAGAGTAATCAACGTTTTTGGACGACTGCGAGTTTTTGTGCGTTCTTTGGGAATGCTGAAAATTTTAAAAAACGAAACGAATAAAACGATAGAATTGACATTGTTCCGTGTGGTATTTGCATTGCTGTTGGTCTCTTTTTTGCTCATTTTTTAATCCTATTGCGTTAATATCGAAACAAACATTCAGTTAATTTATCTTCCTACATCTTTTTATTCCTGCCACTTCGTCCAAAAATAAAGGTCCCGACGTCTCAAGCCCGCGTGTGTGTATGTTGTTTTTACGTGTAGTGCGTTTAATTTTCGGGAATTGAAATGATTTTTTTAAACTATATTTGGACACGTTTAGCTCTACTCCTGCCATCAGCATATGTCCACGGACTGCTCAAGGATAGCAGCGGCAACAACAAGACTACTATTAATGCGGCTCCAGGTGTGGAAGTCAGGCGAAAAAATTGATTGCCTGCGTTCGTGGCTTTCAACGATCTCATTTTTATTCTTTTCCTTACATTTTTCCGTTTAATCTTAGTTACCGTCAAGGATAAAAAGGAACACGTTTCTTTGTCATTTAAAGATTGTTCATTGTTTTGTTTTGTAATCTTTTATTTTCTACTACGTGTCGCATTGATTGAATGATTGCGAGGGCTTCTGATTTGTTGCTTTCCCAATCTTGTTATTCTTGCTCTGTTGGTTATAAAGAAAAAATTTTCTTGCATTAAATTTGTATTTTACTTTGTAATTAATTTATGACATACTCTAATAACAATTTTACTAATCTGCTATGAAATACTTCATAGGACTTTAACAGCACTTATTACTACTAATTTTTAGAACTACTTACTTGTAGTAAATATTTGTAGTAGTTACCTAATAGTAGTAACGAAACACCAGCACAATTCTTATATTAATATAATATTACTATACAATTTTTAACCAATATGAAAGTTACGTGTTAAAACTGAATACTTACCATTACCAACTGAATACTTACTGAATAGTTACATTACCAATATATTTAATGAACGTTTTTGGTTATTGTTTTTCTTTAAACACTGTAATTTAGAAAACTTTAAGTTATTCAAATTAAAAATTAAAGAAAAATATTTTGTCAAAGTAAACATGGTGAAATAAGGATATATATTATGGTAGTAACTGAAAGGAGTGTGATTGTTTTTGAGGAGGTGATACTTTCTGAAAGGTGATAAGACAACTCTCCCGATTTGCTGAAATTTGCCGTTAGGTTTCGCGATAATTTCCTATAATACGGTTCACATTCTTGCATATTAACACACAATTTTCTGAAAAAGGTTCGGTAAACTGTCTGATTTGGACAAGAAATCAAGGTTAAGAGATAATTGTTCATAAAATAAATAATCAATAATTATAGCGTAATTCTGTGACTAGATATTTTATAAATATACACAATAAAATAATCAAAATGAATACCCGACTGTACATCCCAACAAACTGAAAATGCATTACGTGCTTTTCGAATTACTTCCAAGTTTAAGCGAGAATTATGACTCTTTTTAGATTCAAGACGGATTCATATTTATGATCAGATACGCCCCTTTGAACACATAAAATATTCAGACATGAATACTTTTTCCTTCCCAGATGGGTTGCTGTAAAGAGTCTTTTAGACTAAAACAAATGCTAAATTTGTGTGTTTTAGGAGTTTTAATTTTCGTCACTTTTTTTAGTTCAAAAATGTGAAGGCTCTTATAATTATTTTAAAAACGTTTATTTTCAGAAGAAACGTTTATTTTCAAAATTTTAACATTTATATTTGAGTCAGAAAAGACTACACTCGAAAACCTTTTTAGGAGTGTACATATCTTCATTAAATATAAGTCTATTTTGAATTCATAAATATGAAGGCTCTTATGATTGTTTGCTGGGTGGTTAAAACGCTGCGCAAACTTAAGTTATTGTATATGAATACTCGACCAGCTGATCTATGCTTGAAAGCCCAAACCCAGGTTTTTTTTTATATGTGAACAAGCTATATTTTTGCTGAGACAACGGTTTATTTTTTGCCTATCATTTTTAAAAAGATATAAATTTGGCCTTTCCCTTCATCGAATGCTTGATTTGTTGGCCTGATAACAAGCTCTGGTCTGGTCTGATAATAAGAGTGCGAGACGTCACATTCTGTTAAAACCGAGTCGTCCGCTGGTTCCTGCAGTTCCGAATTCTCATAATTTCACGGCCACCTAGAATAGGTGGACAATTTCATATAATGAAATGGTTACTATTAGAGTACGCGTTTTTTCACTATAAGGCTTTTATTCAGCATGAAGAAATAATTTGTTCAATAAAGTAAAACAATATTCTACCCTGATAAACTACTAGATTGACACAACAAAGTACAAAATGATAAAGTGAAAGTTGACTGTTTCTCCAACGGTTACATTAATTTTATTGACATTTTGAGCGAATGAATGGGCGTATTTTGTGGCAAAATTCACTCACTTGGTCTACCTAGTTCTTTATATATTTCCACCATTATTCTGTTCCCTGCTAAAATATTTCCATGGCTGTGGGACTCCGTATTGCATAGGAATTCGATTCCCTCCATTATATTGGTTAGTTTTCCCCACAAACAACTAGTTTCATGATTTGAAACTGAAAAATTTAAATATTACTTAAAATGTAAAACGCTCATTTAGTTGATAGTTGGTGAACTTCTACGTTTACTGGTGCGTATACGTTTTTCTCAGAAATTTGCGATATAACGCCTGAAGTCGCGGTTTGTCTCCTATGATCGCATGGTTTACCTTTCAACGCGTAACCGACCTAACACACCATTACGGTTTCGTATAGAGTTTAGAGGTACAAACTGAATTGTGGAAGCAAAGTAACGTGTACGATGCGAGTTATTAGGACCTCGCACACAGATGCCACACGGTGTTTTACGTGAGTGCCTACCGTGTTGGCTTAAACTCACGGTGGGCCTACTCACACTCGGGATTGCTGGGTAGACTCTGTGAATACCCTATATCTCGGCAATCAACGATCACGGCAACAACTTAGCCCTATTGCGCCATTTGTGTACCTATGGAAGCCTGGGACGTGCAGGACATTCCTCGCAGGTTGGCGATCGAGGCCTATCTAAAACCTCTTTTGCCGGTGGGGACACTCACCGGCATTTGAGTTGTCGGAGGCTGCCTCCTCACGCAACTCCACGCGGAGACTCTTAGGTCTCTACCCGCGTATCTTTGGGTTGTACCACAGCCACCACGAAGCTCTCGCAATGAGAAGCCTACCCACTAGTGTGCTGTGTACGTGGGAATTTACATTAGCGGGGTCCGTTTAAGACCCAAAATGCACACCACCCGTGGCACCATTTTTACATCTTTGGTAAGATGTCGGAACTAGCCTGCATAGTTCCTGGCAAGTGAACTATGTGCAAGCACGACTAGTCACTGTCATTTTGTCGCCTTTCATCCACGACGGGCCTGGCACCCAAGGACCGCGCACACAGCAACAACTCCGAAATCAATGTCAACAAAAGTAAAAATATGAATTATTCCAATGTCGGCGTGAGAATAATATACACTCGTGTAGCGCTGCATAGGAATATATTTTGTCCAAACTTGCGGCCATAAACAGTTAAAAGTAATGGTTTTGGAAAAACGATACAAGTAATGGTTCATCAATTAATTCACTCATTACCTAACAACTTAAACCGATGTGTAGACACAGGACAAAACAGAAACAAATAATCAAAGCCCATCTCTGCCATATATAAGATTAAACTATGCACAAGTCGTTACGCTAAACGACAATCAATGCAACCCTTTTCCAACCAACTCTAATGAAAGCACTTCACACGAACAACAACAGCACCAACAATTACAACCCGTCAAACAATAGCAATGAAACATCATACACGTGTCGCAACACTGCACGCGACACGTGACCACCACTATGTTTGCTTGCATTAATATCGATCAATCAGTAGCAGCGACTGCAGAATTAACAATGACATTAGAATAGATACCAATATTGAGTACTTGATCGCGCATAAGATGAAATTTAAATGAAAACCAAGACCAAAACGATGGCAATGATTGCAGTTAAAAAGGTAGTTGCGCAGACGTAAGGAAGGGACAGAATGCGTCAGGGGTGCAAGAATCGGTGACATTCAGTTTTGTTTGTTTGTTGGTGACCAATCAATCAAATTAGGTCCTCCGTGTAGTACGATGTGAAGAATGATCGAGTGGGCAAGCATAACCGATAAAATGCATTCCATTAACATCGCCATATTTTTGAATGAATAAAAATTTAACAGAAATTGCGAAGAAAATAAAGTACGTAAGAAAGTAAGAATATATAAACCTTTGTGTTTTATTGGCCTGCACCCGAAGGGAGAAGGGTATATTCACTGTATCCATCCGTTTATAGTGCACTAAAGGGGCCATGCATTAAAGGGGACATTCAGTGTAGTCTGACGTGTGGAAATTATATACATCCCTGCTCAGAATCATATAACGATTCGGTTTATCCATGTCGGTCCACGTCCATGTCTGCCTGTGTATATCACGGTTTCAGGAAAACGGAAAAATATATTCTTATAAATTTTGGAATAAATATTATCATCATAAACTGCTTGAAATTGAAAATTAACAAAATCGGAGAAAATAAAATGTTACAATTAATATGAATTAATTCGTGTTTATAGTTCAATTTCACATATCTCACAGTAAGTGGCCATTACGTTTACAAACAGGCACAATGGTGCAGAAGCTATGAAACTGATGAAAATGTTTATAACTTCCGTATGACAACATAGACTGATTTTTTCTTCTCTGCAGCTGAAAGAAAATGACATTATTATTTTTGTGTTGGTATGAAATTTTCAAGCAAGTTTTCAAGGCCTAATTTTCGAAATAACGAGTTTATTTTAATTGCTGCACGTAACAGTAATATGTGAAGTCTTTGTGAAGAATATGAGCGTGTCATATTAAGTGTATCTTATAAATACAAAACAACTATATTAATCCACCGCAACAATCTCTTTCCGCAGATATACATGTGACTCTGTTTAGGGGTGGGCCACAAATGTGTTGCAACGGGGCAGAGGCAACTAAAATCATATTTATAACGTCTTTTTTCTTGCTATTCCGCCACATTTGCTGGAACTCAGTTCTTTTAACGAAGAAGAGCCATACAGTACGTGATTGACGATGGTCGATCATGTTTCCGTACAATGCAATCTTCATCCTTTCTCAGGATAATTAGCAAATATCCAATGGGGTTAGAAATAAATGGGGCTTCTAAAGTTTCGTCCCAGAACTTTTGGTTATACTAACCTTCTCTAGATGCGTTATAACCTCACTTAATAAACATAGTTAATAGCCCCGCCTCAACTTTGACAAGTTCTTCATCGGGTTTTGCTTTAAGCAACCCTCAAACTGTGTGGTCTGACGTTTTGCGAAAAAACGCTTTGGGTAAGACTTTCGTTTAGTCTGCAAGATTATGCATATGTATAGTCTGCAAGATAATATGGCGATAATACGTCGTGACTTTCACTTTTACCTTCAGTCTTAACACTAAATTGAAATTTAGATAACGCAGACTCTACGAAAACCGACAAAGCATTGTCAGAATCAGTATATGTAGAAACACCGTTTTCATAAATAGATACATAATTTATTCTTCATAAGGAAGAATTTCCCGAAATTGCGATCTATTATAATATTAAGTAATCACAGCATTCGTCGAAATTTTTTCTGGGACTTTTAAACTTTACGTTGGGTTGGATACTGTTTTAACAAAATCTGCAAGGAATAAAGGGCACGTACTGCATTTATTTATGCGTTTGTATAGAAAAGAATGTAATGTTACAATACAGTATTACAGCTACCGTATTTATTCGGAATAATTCAAACAAAAACCGTTAAACCAAAATTATGTTTTTGAATTTGGCTTGAAAGAAATAATTTGAAAGAAGGAAATATGCGAATCACAATTTGGTACGCATCTCCACGTGTAGTCATGTGTAACTAAATCTACAACACTTTAGGTTTCAAAAAATAATTTTAATAATTTGTTATTCTATTGGACAAGATTACTCAAGGAAGTTTTATGTTCATTGTAGTTTCCATTTAGCACTCACAAAGGAAAGCTTTATACAGTTACTAAAGCATTAGGTGACTTGAGTAATGCCTTTGAGTCTTCTAGAGAATAGATAGCAAAGTATGAGTACAGAATTGTTGATATTTTTACTTACCACAATAGGTCAAGTTTGACGGTTTCTGGTTAAATAAATATAGCGCAGCAGCAGGAAACATTATGAGTTTGTATGATCCAATGTTTTCAGAGTAACGAAAGATTTACTTCACTTTAGCGCTCACTTTACTTCAAGCCAGAGGCTTTTTCTATTTAGAAACACATTCCCAATACCAAGCATCACCCATTGGGAACAAAAATTACGATTACAGGGTAAAGAGTAATCTCATAAAACTCGGTGAGAATAGTTTCTAAACCCCTAGGCCTGGTTCGTATTAATGATGGCCAAGTTTGGACCTGTATCATGTCTACCTTTTAGAGCTAATGCAAATTTTCCTGCGCTAAAAGGCCAATACATCAGCTTGCAGAGGGAATATTTAATACAGAGGGTATTATAAACTTTGTGCAGTTATATAAATAGATAAGGGTCCAAGAAAAAAATCCTTAACTTTTGTAAAGAAATTATTTTTCTTCCAGATAAACGGCGAAGCATATTCTAAATACTTACGTAATAAACGATTATATATTTTAAAATAATCTACAATGCTTAACTTTGTGCTTTGTTTGTGGTGGTTTTTCGTCTGTTTGGTTGGAGTGTTTAGCATTTTAATATTTGCGTTTGCTTGGTGTTTTATTTGCTTTCTTTCTATGTTTATTCGGCGTATTGTGTTTGCTTTTGTATGCTTGTTGAGGTTTTTTAATGTTTTGAATATTTGTTGGTTTGCTGTGTTTTTGTTGAATCCATTTGCTGGTCTAATTATTTGGCATTTATAAGTTCATTTGCTTTGCATATGTTTATATTTAGTACTTCAGGGGTTCTGTTCTTAATTGTTTTATGCATGGGATGTCGACCTTTGTCAGCCATTCTCTGTACTAATTGCAACAATTTGTTTCCTTGTATTTATTCGTTGAATTTGCATGCGCGTTCGTTTATTTGCGTTGTGTGTATATTCACTTCGATTCATTTCTTGTTTGTAATTGATACTTTTGTGGCTTTCTTCTATCGTGTCACGCGTTTGCAGAATAAGAGTAGGAAAATTACTAACAGTAAGAATAAAGATATTAAGAAAATTAGGAGTAGGAAGAAAGATGTAGAATTATAAGGCAATGTCTTGCTACTTGAGATTTTAATATCACAGGCTAAGCCTTTCCTCTCTTGAAACTCTTTCTTTTAAAATTTATTTCATATTATACCATTTTGTCTAAATCTCTTTAAAAATACAGTAATTAACTCGGACTGATTGTGAAGGAAGAATGGATAAGGTATGCTTCGACGGTTATAATAAGAATGATTGGGAAGGAAACCAGTTGAATGCGACTACGAATTGAATACGAATTCCAAATCTTTTAAACCCAGACGAAAGCACGTTCGTCTCAACTGCAAAATTTAAATGCAAAGCAGGCAAGCATGCAGCACGCCCTTCCCATCCATTATCAAAACCAGTTGCAATAGTGGTTGCAGAACAACGATACAAAAAGCTTTACAGGATTTAGTTGCGGAACGTAAGCCTTCATACATGCGAGTCGCATTGTATAAATTTCTCACACCCGTGAATACAATGAAATGAGAAAATGAACTGAGGAGATGATATGCGATTAGCGTGAACCTCTGGCACTTCTGTCTGAAGATAAGTTCTTGTGAGTCTGATGCCATTTGTACGAATATGAATACGGGGGATGTATTTTCATCCTATATTGACGAAACTCAATTTCGCTTCACAACCCAGTCATTGATTCAGGGAATTATGATTTCCGATTCCTTAATTAGCGATTTTGATTAAATTATGTCGAAAAATGTAGCAAAATAAAAATAAAGAGGAAAGAAAAGGATTATAAGAAAAATAATTCTCCTTATAGAAAGAACTACCGCGAAGAACCGCATTCCAGAAAATTATTTTCTAATATTTATTGTTTCATAAAAACCATTGTTTCATAAAAACAATTTTGAAAAGCAATACCATTCTTTAGAAGTACTAAATCCATAAACACACGCAGTTATTTGAAGATTTTGGGTCTTCTTTTAGGTTAGAGTATTTAATTACACAAATCATTTATATACATACACACATATAATTGTATACATATTAAAGAGAATTACAAATTTTCAAAAATGTCTTAATTTATGAGTTTTGGATCTTTGTTTTATTTAACTTATTTTTCGTATTTTTTATTTTTCTGCTCCCTTACCTAAAAAAGTTTTATTATATTTTTTCCTATTGATAAAATACGGGATAGGTAGAATTTGATGAGATAAGCGGAGTTTTAAGCAATTCCTTTTTCGTACATTCCCGTGAGGACTTCCTCGCGTTATGATCCCTGCAATATCAAGGTTATTGTTTCGTTTTTCTTGTGGACCTTTCGGCAAGAATTCTTTATGGATCCAAGGTATTGAAAATGTCCGCAAAAAACAAATCCGGAATACTCTATACCACTCCTATATATAATAGTTCATGCATTGCACTCATATGTGCTTCCTTAAGAATCCTATTTTCGCTACTTTTGACGGTTCCTTTTTCCTGTGCAGCAATTTAACATATATTTTATTTATAATTGGAAACTAACAGCGAATAAGTTCTAAAATTTGTTCAAATTCAGGAAAAACTAAAAAATACCTTTCAAAAATTGAGTTTCTCTTTCTTGACTCTGACCCACTATGAGGAGACCTCGACTAACTTTCAAATAATTCCTTTTGTCTCTTAAGGAGGTTTATATTTGTAATAAATCGAAAGCAAATATAATCTTTTTAAAATATGCGTGCGTATTTTTTTACTTTTGTCCGTGGCTTAAACGCTACCCAAGTACACCTCTACTGTCTTATTGGAATTCATTAAATCGAGGATATTCATTCCCGAGAGAACTCATGAGGAAGAGTGCGTTTTTTGCAAATAAGTATGCCGCTGCTATTCTTTTGTTGATTTCTTTGTATTTTTTGCGAGGAGCAAAGCAATGCAAGATATCCATTAACTTGGATGAAGCAGCACTACCAACAGAAAACAAATCGTGCTAGAAATTGTGAGGAAGCAAATGTAGCGGCAGCAATATGGAAATGTGGAAAGGAAATCCTTAATTTGAAAATTTAGTTAGTTCTCATATGGCTGCAATTCGCATAAATTCAGTCAGCCGTGGTCACTCTCATTGTTGCTGTGATTGACTGGAAGTGGATGTAGTTGACTCAACAGTCTCATATACAAAAAGCACACTCCATAGCCTTCATAATTACGAGGATATTGCAATAATGTTACGAATCGATTGCAATCAACAAAACGACCGCGTCATGGCATTGACTAGTTGGTGAAATGTTTTGAAAAATATCCAGTGGGTTTTTTAATGACGCGATTAAAACTATTTCAAAAATAAACAAATTTTTATTTTCCATTTTAGTCCCTTTTTTATATCATATTCCCTTTAAAAAAGCGGAAAAGGATATATTAACGTTGGCACTAAGCTTGTAACGCAGTGAAGGAGCTAGAATAGATATAGAATAGTATACATATTCTGGCTCAGAATGATCCTCTGAGTCGATTTAACCATGTCCGTCGGTCCGTCTGTCTGTCTGTCTGTCTGTGGAAATCACGATTACGAGAGAACGAAGGAAGCTATGATCATGAATTTTTGTACGAATATTTCGCGTTATGATAGGCTAGTTTGGTATTGAAAATGGGCGAATTCATATATCTTCCACGCCTACTGTTGGTATTGAATGTGAATTAAATCGCGTTTAGAGCTCAATTTCTCAGCTCCGAGTATGAACTTAAAGGTGAAACTGTACATCTGAATCTACTACCTCATTTGAAAATATAATCCAAAAAATGGGCGTAGTCCGCCCACTAAAGACCAAATTCGTACAGGCGTAAAAATAGAGATATTGCCATGAAATTTAGCACAAATATTTCCTGTCATCATAGGATGGGTGGCCACGCCCACGCCACAATTAGAACTGTTTCACAAAAAATGAGCGTTGGAAAAAAACAAATTAAGCATGAAATTTGGTACGAATGTTCTCTGTCATCACAGGCTGGTTATAAATGTAAATATAATAATTTAAATATAAATATATAATATATTTACATAACCCGCCGACATTTTATTTGAACGTTGTTGTCATGAGATTCGGTAATAGGATATATAAGCTTCGGTCAGGCCGAAGATAATGTTCTTACTAGTTAAAATTATAACCACATTTAATCAATTTAACGACGGAAAATTAACGAGTATAACAAAGCTAAAGATAATTATAAACAATTTCCCGAAAAACAGTCGATCAGCATTTAGCGTCCGACACATTATTAATTATTATCACGTCACTGACTGCAACTGCCATAGCAATAACAACAACGTCAACAGTAACAATTACAGAAGCAACACGTCATCTAGGAGCAAACCACATAAAAAAAAGAAATATTTAATAATTGGCCCTATTCTGGCTTTTCTGTTATTCTGTTATAAAATTCTGTTATGCATTCATAACAGATCGTGATCATAACAGATTTGTTAAAAGTGGTATTCTGTATCGTGAACTTTTATGATAGTCTGTAAACGCATATCCAAACAGGAAATCTACTACGAATTCTATTCAATTGACGGATGTCAAAGAATTTAAAAATTTTTCATAACAGATACAAAAATCTGCCTTTTATTCTGTTACAGATTATAGCAGATTCTGTTAAAGATTTTGCCGCACAGAATACGAATTTTGGCTATGATAAAAGATAATTTGACAAATAGAAATTTTGTATGTAAAAACATAACAGAATAACAGATCTTTTACATAAAAGATTTGCCAGAATAGGGCCAAATATTTCATTAATGAGAAGATGTCACACTCCTCTACTCATTCCATGATTCTCTGCTCACTCACTCAGAATACTATACAACCCCATTATTGTGGTTTTAATGTTGTTGTTGGAGTGATTAACTTAGAGCGCATCGGAATGTTGAATAACAATTACATGTTGCTTCAAAAGTAAGAGCAAGAAAAACAGTACCAACAATAATGACAACGATTACTGTAGAACCAGCCATGATAAATGCAACACAATTAAAAACACTTGTTGAAGCAACGGGTGTGAAGAGAGAAAATTTTTGCATACCGGCACGCTAAAAGATGTGGTTGGGGAAGGATTTCAGCATGTATAATATGCTGATAATATATGCGGCCAACGCCAACATACCCCATAGACATCATCCTATTTTTGATTTTGAAATAATTCTTCAATAAATTTTCACTTATTTATGTTAATAAATTATTTTTCGCCCAGTTTAAGCTTCTAGTAAAAATATTGCAGAGAACGATTTTGAAGGTTCCTGAAAACGTAGTGAATAGAATTTCATACAAAAGAGTTTATAAGAAAAGTACATTTGTAAAAGACTAATAAACAAATTCACAAAGCCAGCGGCAATAATAATAGGGTAATGAGTAGTAAAAGAATAACGCAGGAACAGAGGAAGGCAGAGGGGTGTATGCAATGAAACAATAAAATATTAAGCAATAAATTATATTATGGCAAAATAAACTATAAAGTCATGGTTCCCATTACGATTACGTCGACGTTATTTTTTGAAATAAAACTATTTAATTAACGTAAGTAATAAAACACAAACCCAACATAAATATTACGATACCCACATCATCAGCTCAATCAAATGCGAAAAATATCCAAAGGTATATATTGCTCTTCACAAAGCTCTTCATCCATCCTTTTCCGCAGAAAATCATAATTTTTTTTACATTAGTACACTTTAGTATCCTTTATTTCGTCTCTTGGCGGATACATTTGAATCCTTTATAAGTCATGACCACCGTAATGGAAAGGTCGCTATTATTGCATGCAGCAGATAAAAGACCATTGATTGCTATCGAAATGATTGTGAGAGTGTGAGTGTCAGTAGGTGGGCTACCCAAAGTTTATGTTTTCCTAGCAGCAAGAAAACAACAACAAAAATAACAATTACAGCAATAAGAGAAGAGCAACAAAACAAGAACGATGTCGGGAACTGTCAGCTCCCAGATGCCACTATCAGAGAGAGTGCAAGAAGAAGAGCAATATTCACAAGATGAGTGAGCGCAATTGCACCTGTGTACGCGATGGTCGGTTTGAGATGGCCGATCCCTCCGCCTGTGACCCATTTGGCGGCCCTCTTGGTTGATAAGAATCTTTTCGCAATGATTAGGAGGATTGCAGTTTGTGGATTGGATATTTAAAGTGTGAGTGGTAGTATTGTTGACGGAACTGGGGAGTCCTTAGTTAGATGAATTGGCGCCGCGTCGTATCGTAATATCATCGGCATATCGTAATAATATCGGCACTGACCGACGAGAATTTAAAATTTTTACTACATATTTTAACATGCAGGATTGACAGTTTGGCAAATTAGCAGAGAAACAATTTTATAAAGAGCAAAAGGGGAGTGATTTAAATTTATGAGGACATCAAAACTCGCGGTTTTTCACGTCAGAGCTGTATACATCCGAATATCGGGCGTGCGGTAATCTCACCATTATGCCCTTAAAATATTGTATTATGGTAATAAAGCAAAAGCTACAACTTGGCTTCACTAGAATGCTCAAAAAGAATATGCCTCAACTGCCACTAATTCCTTAATTAAAATCACCGCTGGAAACTAATGAAAACTAATACGCCCGAGCACGGATAAGAGTCATCGGGCAACTTATGCAACAGGGTCGTTTCACTAAGGCAGGGACAGCAGTCACTGAGGCCGCTATTACATTGCAAAATCATTACATTGCGTTCACAAAACTTTAACTTTTACTTTTATTTATAAATGTAAAAGTTGACTTTTATTTTTATTTTAAAAGTTTTTCAATAAGAGTTATTGAAGACATTTTCGTAGTAAAAGTCCTTTGTTGATGAGGTAGGTAGTGGTCAATACGAACTAACATTGAGCTACGAAATAGTGAAAAGAATGGATCTTAGTTGGTCTTATACGTGGGCGTGGGTGCACAAAAAGCACGGAAGGGGCGTTTTTCAAGATCCAAACTTATGTATTTTTGTGATGAATGTTGAAAAGATCGTCCCTCGTTCTTTCCGACATTCTTTTTTTTCATTCTTTCTCTAACGTCTATCTTTCCTCTGTTATTTCTATGTATGCGTATGCTCATTTGTATGGCATGCAATCTATTATGTATATGTGCCGGTTTGTTTATTGAAGATTGAAAGTATGGTTTTTTGGAAGAATGCTTAAGATAGTGCCTACGATCTTTAATTACGTTTGTTGTATGAACTTATTATAATAAACATGTGGTTTTCCTTGCACGCGTTCCTTCTTTTAACAATTATGAGATCGGATACATTTCAACAATTTACCTGCGTATGCGTTTGCCCGTCCATTTATCAGATGAAAGGGTTTAATTCTCACGATGAACACTTTATTCATACGAGCTAAGTGCGACCAAAATGCGACCATTGTTTTTGAAAATGAATAATGTTTTTTATATATAAATGTGTTAATAAAATTATATTTAACATTCATCACAAAAATATTTAAGCTCGGGCCTTGAAAAACTTTCCCCTTCCGTCCCTTTTGTGCGCCCGTGCCAACCTTGTACCGTGTCTCAAATCCATGTTTCTTGGCATTTGGTATCGATTAACGCAAAGTAATTTTATTGGTCAAAAACCGCTTATTACACCTTTTTGGGGGCGATTTTATTTTCGAGCCTGGTTTTATATCCATTTTGCAAATTTGGCGCAGTCATTTTTTCGTAAGAAACACCCATCTCGCAGCATTGGATGGTCAAAAGTCAACTTCCAACCACCTACTAAGATCGATTCTGTTCATTCTTTTGTATCTCAAAGTGTCAGCTCATATTGAACGCCATCCACCTCGCTAACAAAGGGCTCTTATCATGAGAAAGTCTTCGATAATTCTTATGGAATAACTTTTAAAATAAGAGTCATTAAATAACACTTACCGGAATGCTTTTGAAATAAAAGTAAAATTCAACTTTTAACATTTTTTATTAAAGTAAAAGTTGAAAGTTATTATTGCTTTAATAAATAAAAGTAAAATTTAAAATAAGCTTTTATTTTTATTTTTAAAAGAAAAATTTAACTTTTACTTTTAGAATTAAAAGTTAAAAGTTGATTTTAAATAAAAGTTTTTAATATTAGAATTATTTTCGATCCCACCACTAGTTACATAATATGTATTCACACATCAGGTGAATACACCTCCGATCTGAAGATTGAGGCTAATAATGTATGGAGCAGCTGAATATGGATGGCGTGCCTTATTCGATGAATTATTTATGACTTTCGCTTGCTGAATCGATTAAATTAAGCTTACTTCCTAAATAGTATCTGAGATTCAATCGTATGAAACCACTTAAAACAGTTATTCAGTCTGCAAAATTAGGATAAATAAATAAAGCCGTCTGAAAACTGTTTCCCAAATAAGTTTGCCAGGTTATGTGAGCATTCTACCATGGTTAAAAGGTTCGAAAAGGAAGGGAACAGAATATTATGTAATGAAATAACTTGAGCGAGCTGAATTAATCGATTGAATTGATTGAATGAATTGATGGGCATTTTTTGTTGTTTGAAAGAGCGTTTAATTGAACGGGAACTATTCGCTCCAACATATTTTTAAGACTTCTTAATTTAATTCTCTACGTATCGTTTAGGAACGCTTGATTCCCTGAAAATATCTCCCGAGAAGCAACAGGAAGCTTCATTTTTATCAGTCTTATAATGCTTCAGATGAAAAAAAATTAATCCTACAATGCATTATATCAAAAAAATAAAGACTTTTATGATGATTCAGTGGAGAATGGTGTTTTTGTTGTTTTATTGTCCTTGCTTTTATTTTGCATATGTTTAAGCTTAAGCCAAGAAAAGCAGAGAAAGACGAACAAAGGTTTATTTTTATTTTATATGACGGAAGACTTTTCATGTCTAGTATTGTATCTCAAGTGTCATTTACGAAAAAAATTTTATGACATAAAGTCTTGTCAGTTTGTCGAAAGTCAAAATGGCATAAAAGATACTACTTTTATGATATTTAACAAAATAAGGCTGACTATAAAGAGGGCTATGTCTGTGAAAAAGAACAGCGACTGGAATTGGATTGATAAAATTTTTTGCATCCTTTTCATTCTTCAATTCTTCGCATCAAGCATTTTTCAGCAGAGCTAGATATTTACGATGTGTCACATTTTATGACGTAACGAACTTTGTCAAGAAAAATAATTTCACGAAAATATCAAAAACTTTTGAAGACAAAGAGAGAAAAAAGGGTAAATTTTAATGGTTGGTGCAGATGGCATACTATCGAAAATAAAATAAAAAATTTCATACCGGTTTCTGGGTGGTCGAATAAAAAGAATGGTTATGGAGAGGATAAAGCGGAAATATTTCACTGGAATTGCAAAAATATGCAATTATAATTGCAGATAGATATTATTTCAAAATCTTTTCATAACATTACTGACCTCGATTACCGACTATATTCAAATATTTATTTTATTTTTTATATTTAAATATTTATTTACGACAAGGGTATCTAGAAGTGAAAGGAATAAAGCGAGGCACTTGTAGAACTAGGTGTATATTGATGCATTTATGCTACTCGTTATTGCTACACCGACCTTCATGTGCCAGAGGGGTTCATTGTAGCCTTTGTATAAAACAAAACTCGTATTACAAAGCTATCTACGCTTTCAACTTATTTCTATCTGGATTGATGAAGGCAACTGAAGTTTGTTGACGATTTTAAAAATTATCATCTAACCGGGTTACCAGGACAAAAGTGTCTACTTTTGTGAACATCGATGGGCGAAGGTATATGATTTGCAGAGTTTCAAATGATTAAACTCTCATACCAATCAATTTATTCATTTCCTACAATATCGTAGCCTTGGCTCAGGAAGAGGGATGATGATGATATTTTAAAAAGTTTATGTAATGACAATTGTCACTCTTAAAAATATTACTCAAAAAAATTAATCTTTTCATTACTTACACCTTACACCTTATATTTGAAAAAAAGTTTTATATGGGTTCTTCTAACGTCTGTTTAGCAATGTATCAAAGACGATTGGAATGTATTAGTAAACAAAATCCTTTAAACGAATTAAGAAACCGACCTTGTTGTTGCAGTGCAGTGCATTAATTTCTTTACTAGTCACACGGAAAGTTGCTGTTCACCTTCTTTTTCTATTGCTTGGCGAAACCAGGTAACCAATAGGAACAGAAAGCTGGCGAGGAGCCAAACTGCGGATACACGCATTTCAGTGCATCGCGCGTTTCGTCTAGTCTGTTCCTCTAGTCCGTACTCTGTTTCCGTTGTAGTGTATGTTTCGGGTGCCAGTCCCGTTGCAGTGTGGGCAACAAAATGACAGTGACCAGAGTGCAAGCTGGTTCACTAGCCATGAACTTTTGCACCCTGGTTCCGAGGCCTCACCGAAGGCTTAAGAGCGGTACCACGGATGATGCGCGACGTATAGGGTCTTCGGACCCCGCTAATATAAAGCCCACGCATATAGCGCATCGTGGGTAGGCTTCTCACTTGTGAGAGCTTCGTGGTAGTTGTTGGTTACCACCCAAAGATACGCGGGTAGAGACCTTGTGTCTCCGCGTGAGTTGCGTGAGGAGGCAGCCTCCGTCAACTCGGCTGCCGGTAGCCAAATATCGGAAGTGGCCTTAGATAGTGCTGCGATTGTAACCTGCAATGGATTTCCTGCCACATGCACAGGCATCTACAGGTACAAGTTAAGCTACGGTTGGCTCACCGTAAGCGAATTGGGTGCGGTTGCCGCCATATAATCATAAAAGAGTTCGTACTCGCAACCCCGTGCGGGACGGCCCGCCTTGGACTTAAGCCTATCATGGCAGGTATCCAAGTAAAACACCAGGCAGAAATCTGTAGTGTATGTTGACGTAAAGCAGAGATAATAAAATAGGACATTCCCAATTCACCACGCGAAAATGTGATTTGATGTCTATTTTTTATGCATTGTTTACATCACGAACATTATGCGTGATTTTCTGGCACATTGTTGTTATTGTTTGCTTTCAATCAGTTTCCCGAAGAAAGCAACAACATGTTTCAAAACATAAACAAAAGTGATTTCCGCAACGATTGTAACAGGAACTCATGAAGCAATATGTCCCTCAACACAGTACCAAAATTGTACTTTGGAAGCTTGATTATAATTGAATGAATATAATGGGCCAATTATAAGGTAACATGACCCATCACTGTGTGTTTATCGTGCTGTCTGCGAGGCACTGACGACTTCGGTCAAACAGAAGGTTACATAGTAATATGACTCCTGCTGGTCGTTCGACATGCCACCTGCATAACATAGGTCCGACAGACATGCAAATGCCTCACTCCAAGATCAATGTTTTAACAAAGTCAAGGAACTTATGCATGGCAACAACTATTAGTTAAGTGTTTTGGATATTTGCCCAATCGAAATGGCAACCAATCACAGTTGTCGGAATAATAAAGAAGTAGATTTAATTATCGGAAAGTTAGTCAGATTTTCACATGTAAGAGAGTGAATTTGTAACATAAGGAATTCCCCCAACGACTGCCTTTCTTTATATGAGCGAACTCTTTTGCGCCTTTTCCGAGTCAATATTGCCAGTCTTTAGAACGCCTTTACTCAAACGAACCTTCTTTAAATTCGGTGACTTCAGCTCGTCTGCGCTATTGGTGGAACCTAACCGCCTGACATAATAAAAAGTCATTTTATTGAGCGTAAGGATCATATCTTTATCACATGAGGATGCATTTGAAGGGCTAATACTTTTAAATTCAGTGATGAGTATTACCTCAATCATTAAGAATTCTACACTACGTATAGTTTCCATAAAAATGTGCGATCTTGATCCCGCTTTATATAAACAACGGCACTTTCTAAAACGCCTAGACCCACCCAGTTAACACCCAGATGGCGATCTGCAACCTGAATTTTTGGTCCGTAAAATAATGTGTTTTTATTTAGTATGTTCCCCAAAAAATACTGCCAATTATTAAAATCAATACAACTTGATCTCCATTAGAGCTTTTAGTTAATTCTATGCTGATTCAAGGAACATATGCGCCCATTCAGAACCTTATTTGTTAGTATCGGCAACTATCGGGAGTACAAGATACATTATTTCTGGCGACAACATTCAGTTGATTAGTAAATTTATGTTGCAGTAAATTTGTTGTGAAATCGGCCTATTACTAAATTGAATGACAGAATTCTCATAAACAATCCAATACAACAAGTAAAACAACTAAAACCAATAACTTCGTCCCGGAGTGAAACTCATATACCCTTCACTCGCATTGCAAATTTACGGCTTGATCTAAATAATCTATGGGCTGTTTTACTATTATATTTCCCCTTTCGTGGTTAATTTAGATCTATTGACTTATCTTCAAAACAACTTTTAAATAAATCCACTCGCGCTAGAATTTAATAAGAACGGGCCATGCTCGTTTCTGCAAAATAAAATTAGTCAATAAAATTTTGTCATCCAATTCCGGCTACAAACGTTGCACGTGGAGGAGGGACATATCGATATAGGAGATAATTCTGCGTCATTATATATATACGTTTCCATACTTGACACGCCTCTTTTAAGCGTCTTTTCCTCCAACTTAGTTTACTCTAATCTTTTGGGAGTAAGCAGGATAATTTTATCCTTCCAACTAAAAACTGTCAATTCCTTCTAGTTTGTATTTCGTAAGAATTTGTAAGAATGGAGTAGGACTAATAAATAAGCTCGTAAGATCTAATGTAAAATCTGTGTCTAATTTTGCAAATCACATGTACGACAATAAATGTACGTCCCTTCATACCAACAAGATAGTAACTTTACTAAACGTGCATTTGATGAACGAATTATAAATGAACAAACAAACACCTCATTATACACAATTTGCCGACAGTATTCTTGAAAAAATCTACAGTAAACCCAGAACTACCGTACAAAACGTGGAAAAATATGGGCAAAAAAATCGCCAACTTTTACCTACCCTTAGAGATAGTTGTTAACAAAAACGACATTATCACCTATACAACAACACGACGGAAAAATGCCGTCACATAATCTACTACTTGCTCTAAAATACTACTTGCACGAGTGGATGACGATTCGTTAGCTGTACAGGCACCTCAGATAAACATTTGAATCAACTAGAACGAAAAAGGCACTAAAGACGGAACATCGCCAAATGTCGTTTGTCTGCAAACCTAATTTGACAAGGGGTGATGTAATCTATCAACCTTCCTAAACCGTAAGAACTATTTTAAGTGACAAAATGTTTTACTTGTAAATTGTTAGAGGTTGATATCACTGTCCGTTTCTTCTCGGGGTAAACAAAACGTGAAAGATGTAACAAAATCTGTTTCAAATATATAGATAGAAATTCTTATTTATTATGTTTTGTTTTTTATTATAAATGTAAATTTTATATTATATATTTTTTATTATATAATTTTCAATTGGAGCGGATCGATATTTGCAACCTGTAGCGGCCACAAGCCTCATGAGGTTTACGAGATAGCAACGCATGTACAGATGCCACTCGGTGTTTAACGTGAGTGCCTGCCGTGTTGGCTTAAACTCACGGTGGGCCTACCCACACTCGGGATTGCTGGGTGGACTTTGTGAATACCCTATATATCGGCAATCAACGACCACGGCAACAACTTAGCCTTATTGCGCCATTTGTGTACCTGTGGAAGCCTGGGACGTGCAGGACATTCCTCGCAGGTTGACGATCGAGGCCTATCTAAAACCTCTTATGCCGGTGGGGACACTCACCGGCATTTGAGTTGTCGGAGGTTGCCTCCTCACGCAAGTCCACGCGGAGAATCATAGGTCTCTACCCGCGTATCTTTGGGTTGTACCACAGCCACCACGAAGCTCTCGCAATGAGAAGCCTACCCACTGGTGTGCTGTGTACGTGGGCATTTATATTAGCGGGGTCCGTTTAAGACCCAAAATGAGCTGCACACCACCCGTGGCACCATTTTTACACCTTTAGTAAGGTGTCGAAACTAGCATATTTCCTGGCAAGTGAACTATGTGCAAGCACGACTAGTCACTGCCATTTTGTCGCCTTATGTCCACGACGGGCCTGGCACCCAAAGCAACGCATGTACAAAAAGCCTTTGTTTTGGAGTGGATTTTGAGTCGACGGTGCCTTAGTCCGCGCTTATGTAAAATGCCATTTGTGAGGTCAACTCCGCCAACGGAGTGCGCTACATGGGGGGGGGCGATATGGGCGTAAACGATATGTGGTTTCTGCAAAACGACGTTACGTGCCACACAGCGATTGCCCCGGCCGGCATTCTTCATGAACGATTTTAGGATATCGTTTTTTCTACCAGAGGTGACGTAAACTGGCTACCAAAATCATGAAATTTGGTCACGATATGCTTTTTCTGTTGGTTTTCCCCGAAGTTGCAGGTCTATACCAAAAATACGCAATTGTCTGGTGCCCTTAAATCCAATATAACCTAGGCTCAGCCCTTAAATTCAATATAATTCAATATAACTCAATACCAGAGCCATAGCAAATTAGACCACCATGATCCGTACAATCATGAGAAACCGCGACGGACATTTGACTGATGTTAAATTCCATACATAATTGTTTACATAGGTCCTTGAAACAAAAAAAAGTTCATCAATATCTCACTGACAGCTTGCTCTTTTCAATTTCAATATAGACATGCTCCAATTGGAAAACTCATTACAATAAAGTACGAAAAACTTTCATTGCCAAGAATTATATGTTATTTTATTTTAATTTTTGGAATGAAAATACGAAACATGAACAAGACTATCTATTGGCTGGTTGAGGCTTAACAAATACATAAAATTTATTATCGTTATTTCTTGTGCATCAATTCATGTTTTCCCTTCGAAAAGATTGGAGCTAGTAATATTCTACAATTTCTTCTTTCTTTAAGGAAAATTTTATTTAGAAAACCACAAATATACAAGATATTGCTGCTTGAAACTATACTTTTGGTGCGCTTATTCTGCACTTAAAAACACAGGTTTGCACATTCACAAGTCCTTTTGTGTGGTGTAGTACTAGTCATTGATCGATGGAATGCCAGTTCCACAATATCGACTTCAGCCGTCAACTTTCAGAGGCTTATTGCACAGCATTTTTTTATTCACTTCTGAGAAATAAACTCCGTATTAAAGTTTAATACCGTCATTGTAATGGTCATTATATATACCCCAATAATCACTGGTGGCTTATATTTGTTGCAATAACTGGCGAAAAATTATACGCGTATTAAATTTAAATGTAATTACATGTGCATGCGCACTCTCCGCATTCGTACTCCATTTTCTCTAAATATTAGGCCCCGCCCATTACTCGTGTGTATCATAGGGGCATTACCAAAGGACCGCGGGGATCCATAGGTCCAATTCAAATTTAACGCAAAAATTAAGCTCGTAAGGGAAAAATAATAAGCAAGCTAACTTCCTTCTCCGCAAACAGCAACAAAATCAGAAGCCCGCGTAGCCAACACATTCAAAAAGTCCAGATTGGCCAGAAGAAAATGGACATCTTACATTAATGCAGAATAGAAAAGCCAACATTGATTGCAAGTACCAAATTGTTTCTTTGATAACAAGATTGTAATAAAAAGCACCTCCTAATCAACTGATTATCAGTTTTGTCACAAGTGTTGTAAAAATGTCAAAAAGGCGTTCAGAATTGATTTGCATATTATTAATTTCATATAATTAATTTCATAATCAATTCAATTAATATCATTAATTTATTGCTATTAATATTGTAACAAAAAAGTTATGAGAAAGGAAAATGTGAAAGGTATTGTACTTTTATTACGAGACGTCTAAACTGCGTCTTAAAGAAGACCCCTTTGAAATCTGCTGTCATAACAGTGAATAACCTTTGGTTGCCACAAAACGTCGTATGAGACGTCGCCGTCTTTGATAAGACACGACGTCGTGCTTGTGAATAGCAAACAACAATGACAGTTGTTTTTAGAAGACGACAACGAGTAAAAGCGAGCTTTTGGTTGAAGGCATTAACTTCATGGTGACCATATCCAAACTAAACCGAATCTTTTTTATTCCTTAAAGGAAGCCAGAAGGACACACGCGGATATCACGCAAAGCTTTCTCAAAAAGTTACTCAAGTGTAAGTAATCCTTTTCCAAACTAAATTCAAAGACCGTTGCTTGGATGAATTTGAATTTGAAAGGGTTTGCAACAAAATCTTTTGAACAAAGAGATTACTTACTCTCCTGGGGATGATAGAGAAAATTCTTCACAAGTACTATCGGATGGTTTGTTAATCGCTTTCAAGAGCCCTGTGAGATTCCCTAAAATATTTGTATCATTTTGTATCAACATTTTATAATGCCTTTAGACCGTTTAATGTACCACAGCGGGGGAAAGGCATCTCTTTGCAACGGCATGGTTTTATTTCAAATTGAAATTCGAAAACCGGTGTGAAGTTGGCAGACGGCGAATTCGGGCACTCAGCAGACGGCAAATTCAATTCATGTGCCTCTTTTAACCACCTCTCTCGCTCTGTGTTTGTGGGGAAAACCGGTTGGAATTAACCGGCGATTAGGTGAATTTAATATATTCATTGATAATTCGATAAGAGAAAGGAAGTACCCAAACCATTTCTTTCTTTCCTTAAAAATAATATTGTGCACAACAATCAATGAATTTTGCTCGATTAACGACTCGTTTAAGACTAAAATTATGAGGCACATAATTTAAACGAAACAAAAACGAAAATTCGTTTTACTTTTTATTGTTGGATTTTGTGCCTTAGAGAAATATTGCTGCTTAGCAGTAAAACCCGAAATTGAGTAAAGGAGATTCGGCGAGAGCCAAAATCCAAACAAATTTTTTTTGTTTCATTTCACATTATAATGAAAACTATTTAGATTTTTCGGATAATTTTGTCCACACCGTAATTCTTATAGTTTTGTAAAATTAAATTTTTTTGTAAAGTCTCATAGAAAGTATAATTTAACAGTAGATACTTGTCATATATAGTATGGTAGTATATTGTAATTATATTTTTTATTATATCATCGTATTATTTCTCTATAGAAAATGGTTTAATATGAGAACTGAATGCAGAAAATCTTATATATTGTCATAATATAGTAGCGTCTTTGCGAACATTCCAGAAGTGACAGCGACATCTATTACACCAAACTGTCAGAGCCACTAGATGGCACCACAACCATTAACGATAACAATTAAAAATTAGTAACCAAATGCTACAACCTTCGATCTCATGGTGGATAATCTGTCAATTTCAACACGTTGGTTGAACTGAACACATGGTGCCATTATAAGGCAAATTGCTCTATTAAGTGATGAATAATTGAAAGTAATTAGTCCCGATAAAAGTTTTAAATATGACTTAAGCAAAATGCAATCTATTTTAGCTTATTCTAGATATCCCCACGAATAATTTGAGACCACTCCCGTCAAATTCCTATCGACCAGTTTTGAGATATTTGCATTCAATGGTCAACGAAATGTCTTAACACGAGTCGAAGATTAGTCTCAATTAAAGCTTCAAATCTCATTTAAGCTACATGGGAGCTATTTTGGTTTATTCTGGACATTCCTACAAATAATTTGAGACCACTCCCGTCAAATTCCTATCGACCAGTTTTGAGATATTTGCATTCAATGGTCAACGAAATGTCTTAACACGAGTCGAAGATTAGTCTCAATTAAAGCTTCAAATCTCATTTAAGCTACATGGGATATATTTTAATTAATTCTCGACATCCTCACGAACATTTTGAGACCACTTTCATCAAATTTCTATCGACTCGATTTGAGATATTTCAATTTAATGGTGAATATCATCTCATATCATAGGTCGAAGTTAAATCTCCATAAAAGCTGCAAATATAATTTAAGCTAAATGAGATCTATTTTATTTAATTCTCGACATCCTTACGAACATTTTGAGACCACTTTCATCAAATTTCTATCGACTCGATTTGAGATATTTCAATTTAATGGTGAATATCATCTCATATCATAGGTCGAAGTTAAATCTCCATAAAAGCTGCAAATATAATTTAAGCTAAATGAGATCTATTTTATTTAATTCTCGACATCCTTACGAACATTTTGAGACCACTTTCATCAAATTTCTATCGACTCGATTTGAGATATTTCAATTTAATTGTGAATATCATCTCATATCATAGGTCGAAGTTAAATCTCTATAGAAGTTGCAAATATAATTTAAGCTAAATGAGATCTATTTTATTTAATTCTCGACATCCTTACGAACATTTTGAGACCACTCCCGTCAAATTCCTATCGACCAGTTTTGAGATATTTGCGTTCTATTGTGAAAGAAATGTCTTAATCCAGGTCGAAGATTAAAGCCGGCAGACGGCGAATTCAATAAATGCATCTCTTTTAACCACAGTTCTCGTTCTGCCTTTGCGGCAATGGTCGATAGGATTAACCAGCTGTTAGGTGAGTTTATTATAGTTTTGTTAATTCGATAGGTGAAAGCAAGTACCCAAATCATAGTCTTTCTCTATTTGGAAATACATTTGTGCACGACAGAGAAATTTACTTTAGTAGATGGTGAAAAACCTTTCTTTCGTTTCAGCACCATGTACTCGCTACTACATCATGAGGAAGAATGAGTGAATGAATAAACCTATTTGAGGAATAATGCACGCACTTTTAAAACTTTTCTGATAATATTGTTCTATATATTATAAAATATGTGTATATAATCAAAGCATGTATGATCTAACTGTGGATACTCTTTATATACACTATGGTAGTATCGTATAATAATACATTCTGTATTGCAGTATAGTAATAAGAAATGTAAATAAAAGTAAATATCCCTTTAGTGAATTGGTGCAATCCGAAGATTGAATATAGAAAATATTACAGAAGTTAATTCTAACAGAAATCAATAATTGGAAATTAATTAAAAGTAAGCTCCATAAACGCAGTATAGCATATATGCAAACCTTTTATGCAAAGTTATGGTTTTTTGGCACAGACAGAAAATGTTTTATATCTATAATCTTTTCGACTCAAATATATTGCTTTCATAAGGGTCACTACAGAACGACCGCTCAAAATTTTCATATTATTGTAGCTAATACGTATGAATTTTGTCCTCCCACATTACTTCGCTTGATTACTCCGCTTGAAAATTATACCCGATTTGAATTTTGTATAAAAATTGTTGGTCTCGTTAAAAATTGAAAACGGCTTTCTTAAATTCAATTCTTTGGATATACTGCAAGGATTTCACCCGGTGCGTGCAGATAGATATTTAAGTATTCAGAGACAATTTCGTGAAATAACACTACAATCTTTTGCAGGTAGTGTCACAAATTTGCAACCTTAGGCACAAAAATCATTCTTGCGAGTATTGGTCGCCTTTGTTCTTTGTTAAATATTTCTGTGCTCTTGCAGCATTATAGTTTGTGCAAATATATATTTCGAGATATAGTCGTAAAAATGGGCCATCAAATTTCGTTTCTATGTTAAAAGTTTGTTCTGGTGATATCATTCCTGTAAAATTATTAACCTTACGAAAATTATTGCGTGAGAAATTGGGAACTTGTTTTATCCTTTTTTAAAGCAGGCGGTTATGTTGGGGCTCATGGAGTTGGTAAGCGTATATTTTTACTTAATTATGCTATATTATATGTTATTGCTATGGTGCGGGTTAGAATTCATTAGATCATATTTCTGCATCGCCCAATAATCTAACTTTAATATCTGTCTTTTACTTTTGTACATGTAAAGGTAAATAAGGGTAAAATGAAAATCCTTCACATTATTCAATGTGAAATAACCTTTAGAATGTAAACTGACTGCACTGCCTTCAATCCAATTGGAGATTTATTTCACCAAAAACAAAATTCTAGTCCCTGATTGCGATAGACTGAGTGGAATTGATAAAATTCGATTTTGTTTGATAGATTTGATATTAATTGGAGATAAATTGATTGCTGATTTCAAGTTGACTAAGTAGAAATTGTGTTGAAAAGTTGACTAAGTGTTGGTTAATTAATTGATTAATTGAGTTGAATAATTGTGATAATTATTACACAAGCATCACGTAAGTACAGATAATTGTTATTCAAATCTGAAATTATTAAAAAACTTGTGCATCTAAAAGCAAAACGAAAGAAAATTAATTCTGAAAAATAACTGTTCTATAACGAATCCTAATAGAATTTATTTCACTTTATATAAAATCTGAGTATATGAAGGTGGTGTAAAGATTGGGTAACATTATACCAAAGGAACAAACCATTACGTAATTATAAAGAATTAAAAAATATTGTCCTCGCTTATACTTTGTCCTCACTTTTATGATCTAATTATCAGTTACTCGACAAGAACCAATAAAAAGCAATCTTAGTTAATATCACGGTAATTAATAATTTCAGCATTTTAACCATATTAACCACACTAATTGTATTAAAGGATTATTCCAAATTGGAAATTATATGCAAACATGTCTATTTTTGGATATATCCCCTTTTTACAATTATTAAAAGTGGATTTTTAATACCTTCGGTTATAGTGTTACATTATACATTAGGTTTCTAGAATTAATGCGACTATGGAATCAGACAAGAGAAATGTAATTGGCATGTCTCGAAAGGTATGTGATTTTATGTTGCTTACTTACATCTTACTTACATCTTACTTACATCTTAAATTTTCTGAGGAAAAGACTCCACAATTTCGAAATTCAAAGCGGAATACGTTTTGGTTCGGATTTTTTATGAAAGTTTTATGAAATTCCGAGTAGGTCGATAGAAATAAATTTGAGGCATAGAAAATTAAAATACTTTATATAATGTAAATCGGTGTATGGTTGTCATAATACTAGGTAATATCTCTATTTCCAGGAGAAAGAAATTGCCCGCAAATGTCTTTCCATAGACGAATTTGCTAGAAGCATGGTGGCGTGTTTGCAGGAATGCAACGATGATGCATCTAAAATTAGTAGACCATACTTAAGCAACACTATCTTAGAAAGCTTTTGTTCTAAATTTACTTTTTTTTCGTTTACTAATACTCGCGATTTAGCCCATATTAGGAACTATTATACCAAACATTTTATTGAAATAAGAACTCTAATCTTAGAAAATTATTTAAAACAGCCTTCTGAAAAATCATTACCAGCGGTGAACAAATTGATAGATATGAATGAAAATCCTATTCTTCCTTGTGAGAGTGTGGTTACTAACTTCGCCTCGACTATGTTTTTAAATGAACGAATAACGTCTTCACAAAATGAACCAGAGGACGAAGATTCTAACATTTCTCGTCCCTCTTTAACATTCGGTTTTCAGGAATGCAATCTCGAATCAAACGCGGACTTGATTCAACAGGGTTGCATTTGCGAACAGGAAAATAGATACGAACGCAACACTGAAAATCAAAGTACTTTCACACTGAAATTATCCTTGCCCGAATTTTATGAAATTGTAAAAAAAGACACGGATGAGCTAACTGAAGATTACTTATTTTATCTGCGGCCACGAATGGAACAAATGACGTCATGTGTGCTTATATCAAAATTAAAGCGAAAACAAATTAAATACCTGTACTTAATTATTTTAGTTTGCAGACATAAAAACTGCAGAAAGTTTATTTTGCACATACCAAAGCCACTTCCAAATGTCGACCATGTGCTAATACCAGTCAAATGTGAAGGACAAAAGAGTCACAAATTTCCGATAGCAGGGCAGATACGTGGTAAACAGAGACAAATATTAAAAGAGCATTTGCTAAATATTTACCCACAGGAATATCGTCAGAAAGCAATAGAGCAATGCAACAAAAAATTACTTGTTGAAGAAAAAAACCTGCAAAATATATATTCCGACTCCACAATTAGGAAGATAAGAAGCGAAGCTATCAATGCTGGCGATCTTGACAACAACGATTATAAAGACGTATCGAAAATAATGGACGAAGAAGAAGAGACAAGACAAATCTACATACAAAAGCTATCAAAAAAGTTAGATATGCATTTATTTAGTGACCGACAAATAAAATGTGCCAAATTATGTACAGAAAACAAGAATGTTGTTGGCCATGTTGATGCTACAGGAGGCATTATAAGAGATCTGCCAGAAGCTGGGCGCAGGATCTACTATTATGCTATTGTTATAGAAACACCAAATGGTAGGACTATGGCAGTATCAGAAAGAATAGCTTGTCTGCATGACCAAAATTCTATCCAATATTGGTTTTCAGCATTTCGAGAAAAATGCATACAGCTTAATGCTTGGCCAGTGTTTACAACTTTAATATCAGATTTTAGTATGGCGTTTTTGAATGCAAGTTGTCTTGCTTTCAATAAAATGGAGCTAATGGACTATATAAACATATCATACGAACTAGCTACTCGAGGCCAAAATACTATTCAAAACTATATTGTCATAAAATTATGCGCATCACATTTTCAGCACAATTTGGCGAAGGAAATAAATGCGCACTTTAAAAAAGAACAGGCGAAGATTATAAAAGAATTGATTTCGTACGCTTATGACGAGGAAAATTACGGAAAATTAAAAATATGGTTTCACCAATTATGCAAACTTTTGCTAAACGAAACAATGGACAACGACGTCGAAGAGATTCTAATAACATTAGCCCAGTTATGCACAGAAGGTGCAATGGTTACAGAGGAAATCGATATGGAAAACAGAGGAATACATGAGGCCACACAAACACAATACAAAAACAGTAAATTTTACCAGGATTTGAAAAATATATGTAACTGCCAAAAATTGGAATTAGGTAAGAAAGACAAGAAAGAATTAAAGAGAAATGAATTCTATTGTCCTGAATTTCTGGAGATATTTGTTAAAAGGTATGCTTCATATCTCCCTTTATGGAGCAATATAATAAATGATGGAAAGAAATACCATGAGCCTAAAAAAGTTCATTTCACAAATGGTCGAATTGAAGGCCATTTTAACAAGATCAAAACATATTGCATTGGATCTAATCTCTCAATAGGAAAACTTCCAATCAAATTAGGTAGGTTTGTAAGACTGCTTAAAGAAGTAATAAATTATGTATGTACAGAAATAGAGCTCAATATTCCCAACAAGAGGTGCGCATCTAAGCGTAAGATTGATGTAAATCCCGCCGAAGAAGAGTGTTGGGCAAAGAAAAATAAAATTACAAAATCCTCTCAAAATTTAACACATTTTAGCAAGAGTAACATTAGAACCTTGTTAAATGATCACAGATTGAAGTCATTACATTCTCAAGCAGCTCAGCCCAATAGACTTTTGAAGTATGCGAACGGAATCATAAAAAATATTGAGAGATACAAAAAGATTGAAAACAGCATTGTAGGAGGGAACTACTTTGTATGTGCCAGAGCTGGATTTTCATTTAATGGTCAGCCCTATAATTATATACTTCGACAAATGGATTACGAAGTGCTTGTAACGAAAAACTCACACCACAGGGCGAAATGGCTGGACGATTTTCACATGAATTACGTAATTGACATATTTATACAAAATGGGTGTGTGGAAAGAACACAATACATTAATCCCATTATAAGTGACAAATTTATTGTCGATTTGCACAACAAATCAAAAGCAGAATGGGATATATTGGCAACCAACTTTCCAACGTATATGGAACTAAGTGACGCTACAAAGATCTTAATAATGCCGATATGCATCAACGAACATTGGTGCCTAGGAGTAATCGATATAGACAAGGGAAAGATAGTATTTTACGATCCGCAACAAAGGAATGCCCAAAAAAATCGGGAAAATAATTTTATTGAGGGATTCAAAGAGTTCGCCAAACTATATACCGAAGTGGCAGAAATAAATAACTGGACGAATCCGCTATTAAACAGAAAGTGGGAAACGGTCTCAGCTCAAACTAGTTATATGCAGAAAGATAACTGGAGTTGCGGTTACCATGTGCTCAATTTTGCGGAATATTTCCTATCAAACACAAGATTGCCAAAAACATTCAATGGCGTGACCTACAGATCGAAATTAGCGAATATGACGTTGGCAAATTCAAATGGGGAAGATTATTGTTTATACTGTTGTGACCAAAATGATTGCTCACAGAACTGGGTATACTGCGATGTGTGTAGTTATATAGTACATCAAAGCTGCGCACTATCTCGCCATCACTTTGCAAATGACTTTAATTTTTCAGAGGAAGGTTTCGTATGCCTTGTTTGCCAAAATATGAATTAGAAGATAAAAGAAAATATATAATGGAAATAGAGCGATTAAAAGAAAACGAAAAGCGGAAGCTGTCAAGATATGGATGTGAAAAGAAAAATTAACAAGGAAAATCATTTAATTTGGATAAAACATGTGGCGGAAAAGGGAAAATTAACAAGGAAAATTATTTAATTTGGAAAAATTAACAAGGAAAATCATTTAATTTGGATAAAACATGTGGCGGAAAAGGGAAAATTAACAAGGAAAATTATTTAATTTTACAATAGTGAAAAGAAAGATTTCACTATTTTCTCAAATGAGTTATTTAATATACGCAAATACATCGCTTAGGTACTAATAATATTAGCGCTAATAATTTCAGAAGGTTGTTTTGTTAAGCGCATATGTTTTAAGAAAATATAAGTAAAAATTAAGAAAATATATTAATCACTTTATGTCTACCTGAATGTGTCCTCAATCAATAATTATATCGTAGAATTTAAAACTATTTCTCTTTATTGGCTAGCCACAAATCCTGTTGCTTAATTATGGTCTTGAATATCTATTGTGATACGAGTGTCATCGTTTGAGATATGAGTATAATTATTGAATTTTGATTTCGAGGCAAGGTCGCTTCTGCCTAACGGAATAAGGATCTTGGTTTGAAGTAAATTGAATTTATGTTAATTGCTTTTGATGAACCAGTTTCTTTTAATTTATAGTTAAGTTAATGTTATAGTATTGTATTTTGAAGTTGGTTTTATTCGAGTGTCACATTAAATTTATTCTGTAATTTAAGTTATGTATGTAAAAAACTATGTACGAGTTAGTGGAAATTTTTTTGCATAATTTTAAACTAAAATTTCCAGTTCCTCCGAAATTATATATGTATTAGGTATGCAGGTGATAATAGGCCTATAGGGGAACCGAACACCTAAAAAAATCGGTAACGCGCCAACCGTGCATACCCCATTGGGTGGTGCGGAAATTGCACAAGGGAAATTTTTGCTTTTAAGTGTTTTCGAAAAATTTGTTTTGCTTAGGCTAGCATTATCCTCAAATAATATTAAAAACAACTTGAACTACCATAGTGTATATCAGTGATTCTCAACCTTTTTTTGTTGCGGCACATATTTTGTTAAGATTATTTTGTTAATAATTTGTTAAGATTAATTTTACGGCAATAAATAAATTCAAATTTCAAATGCTTTGATAATATACACATATTTTATAATATATAGAACAATATTATCAGAAAGGTTTTAAAAGTGCGTGCATTATTCCTCAAATAGGTTTATTCATTCACTCATTCTTCCTCATGATGTAGTAGCGAGTACATGGTGCTGAAACGAAAGAAAGGTTTTTCACCATCTACTAAAGTAAATTTCTCTGTCGTGCACAAATGTATTTCCAAATAGAGAAAGACTATGATTTGGGTACTTGCTTTCACCTATCGAATTAACAAAACTATAATAAACTCACCTAACAGCTGGTTAATCCTATCGACCATTGCCGCAAAGGCAGAACGAGAACTGTGGTTAAAAGAGATGCATTTATTGAATTCGCCGTCTGCCGGCTTTAATCTTCGACCTGGATTAAGACATTTCTTTCACAATAGAACGCAAATATCTCAAAACTGGTCGATAGGAATTTGACGGGAGTGGTCTCAAAATGTTCGTAAGGATGTCGAGAATTAAATAAAATAGATCTCATTTAGCTTAAATTATATTTGCAACTTCTATAGAGATTTAACTTCGACCTATGATATGAGATGATATTCACAATTAAATTGAAATATCTCAAATCGAGTCGATAGAAATTTGATGAAAGTGGTCTCAAAATGTTCGTAAGGATGTCGAGAATTAAATAAAATAGATCTCATTTAGCTTAAATTATATTTGCAGCTTTTATGGAGATTTAACTTCGACCTATGATATGAGATGATATTCACCATTAAATTGAAATATCTCAAATCGAGTCGATAGAAATTTGATGAAAGTGGTCTCAAAATGTTCGTAAGGATGTCGAGAATTAAATAAAATAGATCTCATTTAGCTTAAATTATATTTGCAGCTTTTATGGAGATTTAACTTCGACCTATGATATGAGATGATATTCACCATTAAATTGAAATATCTCAAATCGAGTCGATAGAAATTTGATGAAAGTGGTCTCAAAATGTTCGTAAGGATGTCGAGAATTAAATAAAATAGATCTCATTTAGCTTAAATTATATTTGCAACTTCTATAGAGATTTAACTTCGACCTATGATATGAGATGATATTCACCATTAAATTGAAATATCTCAAATCGAGTCGATAGAAATTTGATGAAAGTGGTCTCAAAATGTTCGTGAGGATGTCGAGAATTAATTAAAATATATCCCATGTAGCTTAAATGAGATTTGAAGCTTTAATTGAGACTAATCTTCGACTCGTGTTAAGACATTTCGTTGACCATTGAATGCAAATATCTCAAAACTGGTCGATAGGAATTTGACGGGAGTGGTCTCAAATTATTCGTGGGGATAT
This sequence comes from Physocephala rufipes, assembly GCA_963966595.1. Taxonomy (NCBI): domain Eukaryota; kingdom Metazoa; phylum Arthropoda; class Insecta; order Diptera; family Conopidae; genus Physocephala; species Physocephala rufipes. The sequence continues at coordinate 15,512,518 of OZ016503.1, forward strand.
CTAGAATAAGCTAAAATAGATTGCATTTTGCTTAAGTCATATTTAAAACTTTTATCGGGACTAATTACTTTCAATTATTCATCACTTAATAGAGCAATTTGCCTTATAATGGCACTATGTGTTCAGTTCAACCAACGTGTTGAAATTGACAGATTATCCACCATGAGATCGAAGGTTGTAGCATTTGGTTACTAATTTTTAATTGTTATCGTTAATGGTTGTGGTGCCATCTAGTGGCTCTGACAGTTTGGTGTAATAGATGTCGCTGTCACTTCTGGAATGTTCGCAAAGACGCTACTATATTATGACAATATATAAGATTTTCTGCATTCAGTTCTCATATTAAACCATTTTCTATAGAGAAATAATACGATGATATAATAAAAAATATAATTACAATATACTACCATACTATATATGACAAGTATCTACTGTTAAATTATACTTTCTATGAGACTTTACAAAAAAATTTAATTTTACAAAACTATAAGAATTACGGTGTGGACAAAATTATCCGAAAAATCTAAATAGTTTTCATTATAATGTGAAATGAAACAAAAAAAATTTGTTTGGATTTTGGCTCTCGCCGAATCTCCTTTACTCAATTTCGGGTTTTACTGCTAAGCAGCAATATTTCTCTAAGGCACAAAATCCAACAATAAAAAGTAAAACGAATTTTCGTTTTTGTTTCGTTTAAATTATGTGCCTCATAATTTTAGTCTTAAACGAGTCGTTAATCGAGCAAAATTCATTGATTGTTGTGCACAATATTATTTTTAAGGAAAGAAAGAAATGGTTTGGGTACTTCCTTTCTCTTATCGAATTATCAATGAATATATTAAATTCACCTAATCGCCGGTTAATTCCAACCGGTTTTCCCCACAAACACAGAGCGAGAGAGGTGGTTAAAAGAGGCACATGAATTGAATTTGCCGTCTGCTGAGTGCCCGAATTCGCCGTCTGCCAACTTCACACCGGTAATTCGAAACCTCTTTGCCTTCCTAAAGATTTAAAATATTTATTTAGTGTTCGTTATTTATTATTCGTTAATTCTAAGTTATACATTTACTCGATAGTTTTTTTGCGATCGTTTTTAGTAACTCAGAAATCATTCTTAATTCATAATCTGGTTCTCAGAATTCGTAATTACTACAAACTATTGAATAATTCAGTCATTCGCTAGTTCTTAGTAATTCAGAAATCGTTCAGCGAGTAAGGGTCAATACCCAATTAATCAATCAAAAGCAACGAGTTAGTTGATTATGTTGTACTCACATAGTAAGTTGAACTCGAATAGGCAGAGTGCATGAACGCATGAAAAAAAATTATTCGATAGTTAAAATCATTCAGTAACTAATTATCGATAGTTGAAATTAGTCGATAGTTCCAAACACTAACTATATTCTAAATGGTGGAAAAGAAACATTACTTCTTCCAAGGTAATAGTTTCTTGCCGGCTATTACGTAGGTGAAATTTTAGCCAGTATAAAACGTAGTTTCCTCTTTGAATCTCCCGTAATATTACTCTGTTTTGAGAGCCTTCAGATAAGTAGCCAGATAAGTAGATAATATTGAAAATAAAGCAACTGATGAAAAAAACGAAAACCCTTCGCCCGGGGAACTTTATTCAGAAAGTTGACTTAGGGTTTGCATACTACAATAATTCGGGGGGTTTTGTTGAAGCCAGTGTCGCAGACTTTGCATTTGTTTCGTTTTCATACGATGCGATGATTCTCTTACTTACCTTCGTTTTCTTCTTCCTCTCGTTGAAAAATCAAGTAATCGCAATTGCGTAGAATAGCGAGCCAAACCAACCGTCGTCTCTCAAAGCAAAAGAAGGCATAAATTGTTGCTAAATTCTGTTGTTGTTCCTGTCATGGATATCGATGTCGTACCAAATTTCGGGTGCCAGTCCCGTCGTGGATGAAAGGCGACAAAATGGCAGTGACTAGTCGTACTTGCACATAGTTCACTTGCCAGGAACTATGCAGGCTAGTTCCCACATCTTACCAAAGATGTAAAAATGGTGCCACGGGTGGTGCGCAGCTCATTTTGGGACTTAAACGGACCCCGCTAATGTAAATTCCCACGTACACAGCACACCAGTGGGTAGGCTTCTCATTGCGAGAGCGTCGTGGTGGCTTTGGTACAACCCCAAGATACGCGGGTAGAGACCTAAGAGTCTCCGCGTGGAGTTGCGTGAGGAGGCAGCCTCCGACAACTCAAATGCCGGTGAGTGTCCCCACCGGCAAAAGTAAAACCACATATACGTAAACCTCGAAATACACACTTAAATTCTAGCATACCGGCGCAATAGGGCTAAGTTGTTGCCGTGGTCGTTGATTGCCGAGATATAGGGTATTCACAAAGTCTACCCAGCAATCCCGAGTGTGGGTAGGCCCACCGTGAGTTTAAGCCAACACGCAGGCACTCACGTTAAAAACCGGGTGACATCTGTCGTACCAAATTTGCAAACTGATAATTAGGACCTCATTACCGAAAACGAAACGAACGAAGTGACTTGACTTAACGTAGGTCTGACGAAACGCTCCAAATGTTTGTAAGATGCAAAATTCCTTCACTCCTTCCTTCCTTAAATGAAGTTCCCCGAGCGTAAGGTCTCTTGCTCTCGGTTTTTTACTAGTTGTTTCCTTTCCGGTACTTAAAAATGTTCGTCTTCGTCATTCGGTTTTCGGTCGGCATGCACCGATAAGCACTAACACTATTTGCTTATTTCAGTCAAAAATTAAGGGAAACGGGGAACCGATTTCGTTTCGTTTTCCGCACTAAAGTAATTTTATATTATTCTTGGAATTTAATGTAGTTGTTTTAAAAATGTTCTTTTAATTTAACTAATTAAAATTGGAAAATTGAGAATGAAATTGTTGAGACTTTTAATTACTTTAAAACTCATGCCAGTAAAAATACTTAAAATTAATGGTGTGAAGTTTGCACACCCTGTCAATTCACCATCCGGCGAATTTAATTACATGATTTTTTTAAAACTCCGTTCATTTCGCACAACGAAAATATTAAAGCTGCTGAGGCTAAAGAGAAAGGGTGAATCCCCAAATATTTAAGTGATTTTTTAATTAGACTTTTATATTAGACAACTTTTATATTAGACAACTGATTAGAAATGACACATAGTATGCTAGAATTTAAGTGTGTATTTCGAGGTTTACGTATATGTGGTTTTACTTTTAATTAAATTGAATTAATTAATATAGGTGTAGCAAATCAACGACTACGTATGGTTTAGAACATTTAAAAATTTGAAATAAAAAATTTGAAATACGTAATAAATCTAAGTAAAATTTTTTTACCATAAATAATGTTTGTGAACACAAACATTTCTAATATTTTCCAATCTAAAGAGATTTCCTTACTTGATTTAAGGAGATTTTTTCGAATCTACTTTAAAGAGCTTCATCTAATTTTAGTGAAACGCTTTGATCTAATTACCTTCCAAAATTGATCAAGTATGAAAAAGTTGAGACTCATAGTTATAACAACATTGAAAACGGTTTAACTTTCAGATTTGAGTCAATTATTAGAGGTAAGAAAATCATAGAAGGTGGCAAAAATGTGAAAAATCGTTTTTAACTGCTTTCTCATTCGTAAAGAAGAACGAATAAAAAAAGTACGTCAGAAAAACAAAAATAACCGAGCTTAAATTGTTTTCTATCAGAATATTTGCTCGCACATATAGTGCTTACAATGCATGCGTCTAAACTGTGTTTCTTAATTAGCGATGTTCGTGTGATTGTGAAATTTTGCTAAACACATTGCTAATATTGGTAAAATTGAAAATTGGCAGTTTTGACTATACGTACCCAAACTGCGCTCATTTCACCATAATCCCAGCATTTAATATATTATAAACTTTTCGAATTATAATGCACTCATAAATGGGCATTCTAGTTCTGATACTGAGGCTAATAGTGGTCACACCTTTTTCTCTATAGAACCTGCAAATAAAATTTACGCTAGATGTCACTTATCTAGGTGTCTTCCAGAGGTCCTTAGGAATTGACAGACGCCACTCCTGATACTTTTCTATCCCCACGATTTTTACAATCTGCACAAGATTGTGGAGCACATTTTTTAATAGTGGTTAAATGTTCTCTATAAAATCTGTAAATATAATTTATGCGTGATGCCACCAATTTATATGTGTTCCGCAGATTTTTACGAATCGACCACAAGAAATTTTGTTAATTTTCTGCCTCTAAGATTTTTACAATATGCACAGAAGCATATGTGTCAACAGTGGTTACATTTTCGTCTCTAAAACTTGCAAATATAATTTGTATACGATATAGAAATAATTTTTTGAAGTCACCTTTATTTTACGTCACTGGAAGTAATAGGCAAATATTTATAAACAGACACATAATATATGTTTACTAAAGTTACCCAAGTTCCACATCACTCGGTGTATCGATATAATAAGGGTATTCGAAAAATGGTGTAAAAATACGCCGCCGTAAAAAAAATTTTTACGCCTGCGCTGAACATGAAGGCACCTCAGAAACTACAACTGTGTTTCATTGTAAATCGAAAACAGCTGACAGAAAAAACTATCAATACAGAAAACAATTCAAGATGCCAAAGTTAAGTGAAAAACAAAAACTTATTCGATATTTGGAGCAAAATGCCGTACAGAAATAATAGAAATAAATAATCATCCCAGGGTTGTTTATATTTACACATTTACTCCTTTATTTACACCACTTAATCAAGGCGTAAATGTCGTAAATAATTTTCCATACAAAATTTTTAATGCGGTTTACGCCAAATACCATTTACGCCATTTACGCCATTTACGCCGATATAAGCCGTTTCTCGAATACCCCTAATATTGATGTTTGATAAACCCAGTTATGTGAACTTATCTACATAGAATTCGTTAATTTTCCACGATATTTAGAAGTTAATTCACTTCGTTTTGATTCATAGAATCTGCTCTTTTAAATCTGGGATTATTTCAGATCGACAAATAAAAGGTTGTATATACAAAATTGCTTGACTGTTGCACGGTCTGTGTTATGAAATCCAAATAGATAGTTTTTTAAAATATACCTTCTCAATTTTAGATAATGCTATTGCGGTGAATTTAATTTAATACAGTTTTTAAAACAAAATATTATGCAATGTTCGGAGTGTCATTTCAAGCAATTTTTACAAGCAATAATTACGTTGCTTAGGCATAAATTACTTGTGCTGGGGGTAACAGAACCTAATTTAGCGTCAGCCTACCTAAATTGATAGGCTACACCATAGACCTTAATTTCGTCTGGTAAACTGCAGATACGACAACAACACATTGAATTAAGGGACAGAAGTTTAATTTTGATTTTTGTCTGAATTTAATTTTGATTTAGAAAAATGAACTTGTAAGTATTTGGGAAGCAGTAAAAAGTAAAACTTTTTTTATTTGTAAAAGTAAAACTTTGTGTGAAATTTGTGAATTAATGTTGCTCGTAATAGCACCAAATTATTGCTCTAAAGTATCGTTTTATGTTTTGTTATATTTACGTGAATGATTTAAAAATTATGGTTTTATTTGTGAAAAAAAATTTATATAATTCTAATATTTTCAAAAAATTGTAACCAATAATTAGTTGAGATTTAATTAGGAAACTCTTGATCAAATTTTGCAAAATAAAAAAGTGTATAAGCACAAGTGCTGTGTGACTGCTTAGGAATGCTAATTTTAGATCTGGCCACATAAAAATTTATCTTTCTTGGCATATCCTATAAAATACCGATGTTTCAAACATAATCATATAAATTAGGAATCTCTTATGACGAGTGCTAGTTAGGATTTCGTTGTCAAATAGTAATTTCTCAAAAATAGAAAAGAAGCGCGTAACTGTCGCCCGACAAGCATTATGTGTTGTGACGTTTGCGCATATATGTTGCAACATAAAAGTGCCGTTCATAAATGTTTGCGTTTCGTCACGGACGTGTTTTAAGTCATAATATGCTACTAGTTTCCAATTTGTAGCGGAAACCTTTGTAGTTCCATTATCTTCGAAGTAGATTCAGCTGCATGTTCAGTTGTAATTCTAAGCCTTTTATATGTTGGAGGCACAGAATCATCGGATGGTTCCTGCGGATCATCATGTAACAATGGAGCCAATAGATGTATTGGTCGACGACAGATCCCAGATCTTGTTTTAAATCATAAATGAATAATTTTGAACAATTGAATAAATGATCAAAAATGATCAAATCATCTTGAATAATTTTATTATTTTTCCCAAAGGCCAGTGTAGTGGAGGCGCATTATCCTCCTTGATTATTACAAGTGCCCTTTTTTGGGTTTAGTAGCTGATTTCTCCACTGTAGCTTTTGCTGCAATGATGTTAAATATCCGGAGTTCGATTCACGAGGTCATTCCAAGATAAAATACATATACCTTTCTATTCCTGCTGCGCCTCCTTTAGCATGATACAAGTGGAGGGACAAACTTAAAACACCCTTCACCCTTTGCGCGTAGTGAGAAGAAAATGCATTTGAAGAGCCAATGTTATGACTACATAGCAGTCAATGTCATGGATATAGTAGGAATTAGGCGTGAATCCCCAAAACGGTCGTAATGTCAGTTTTTTGTCAAAAACATATTTTCGCCAATCGATAACATATGTCATGCACCGAATTGTCATACGGTTGGAAGTGGGCGAGGACCAATCGGTAACAAATGTCATGATTCGAATTCGGGACATGGTCAGAACGGGACGTAACGGGCGGTTTTTCACATGTATATATATATATATATATATATATATATATATATATATATATATATATATATATATATATATATATATATATATATATATATATATATATATATATATATATATATATATATATATATATATATATATATATATATATATATATATATATATATATATATATATATATATATATATATATATATATATATATATATATATATATATATATATATATATATATATATATATATATATATATATATATATATATATATATATATATATATATATATATATATATATATATATATATATATATATATATATATATATATATATATATATATATATATATATATATATATATATATATATATATATATATATATATATATATATATATATATATATATATATATATATATATATATATATATATATATATATATATATATATATATATATATATATATATATATATATATATATATATATATATATATATATATATATATATATATATATATATATATATATATATATATATATATATATATATATATATATATATATATATATATATATATAATATATATATATATATATATATATATATATATATTATATATATATATATATATTATATATATATATATATATATATTATATATATATATATATATATATATATATATATATATATATATATATATATATATATATATATATATATATATATATATATATATATATATATATATATATATATATATATATATATATACATGTGAAAAACCGCCCGTTACGTCCCGTTCTGACCGTGTCCCGAATTCGAATCATGACATTTGTTACCGATTGGTCCTCGCCCACTTCCAACCGTATGACAATTCGGTGCATGACATATGTTATCGATTGGCGAAAATATGTTTTTGACAAAAAACTGACATTACGACCGTTTTGGGGATTCACGCCTAATTCCTACTATATCCATGACATTGACTGCTATGTAGTCATAACATTGGCTCTTCAAATGCATTTTCTTCTCACTACGCGCAAAGGGTGAAGGGTGTTTTAAGTTTGTCCCTCCACTTGTATCATGCTAAAGGAGGCGCAGCAGGAATAGAAAGGTATATGTATTTTATCTTGGAATGACCTCGTGAATCGAACTCCGGATATTTAACATCATTGCAGCAAAAGCTACAGTGGAGAAATCAGCTACTAAACCCAAAAAAGGGCACTTGTAATAATCAAGGAGGATAATGCGCCTCCACTACACTGGCCTTTGGGAAAAATAATAAAATTATTCAAGATGATTTGATCATTTTTGATCATTTATTCAATTGTTCAAAATTATTCATTTATGATTTAAAACAAGATCTGGGATCTGTCGTCGACCAATACATCTATTGGCTCCATTGTTACATGATGATCCGCAGGAACCATCCGATGATTCTGTGCCTCCAACATATAAAAGGCTTAGAATTACAACTGAACATGCAGCTGAATCTACTTCGAAGATAATGGAACTACAAAGGTTTCCGCTACAAATTGGAAACTAGTAGCATATTATGACTTAAAACACGTCCGTGACGAAACGCAAACATTTATGAACGGCACTTTTATGTTGCAACATATATGCGCAAACGTCACAACACATAATGCTTGTCGGGCGACAGTTACGCGCTTCTTTCTATTTTGAGAAATTACTATTTGACAACGAAATCCTAACTAGCACTCGTCATAAGAGATTCCTAATTTATATGATTATGTTTGAAACATCGGTATTTTATAGGATATGCCAAGAAAGATAAATTTTTATGTGGCCAGATCTAAAATTAGCATTCCTAAGCAGTCACACAGCACTTGTGCTTATACACTTTTTATTTTGCAAAATTTGATCAAGAGTTTTCCTAATTAAATCTCAACTAATTATTGGTTACAATTTTTTGAAAATATTAGAATTATATAAATTTTTTTTCACAAATAAAACCATAATTTTTAAATCATTCACGTAAATATAA
>OZ016503.1:15521490-15526490 GCA_963966595.1 Physocephala rufipes
TTCTGAAGCTGAACGAACCAGAGTCATAGCAAATCAGTAGTCGGTGGACAAGCAGTACCCCAGTAGAAGAGCGAAAAGGAAGAACACTATTGCCCCAGAAGAAATGCTGATACTATTGAAAGAAGAAATAAAAAACATTCAAACTACCGTGCAAAAGTAGTTCTAATTTGGAAATTTTTTCAAAGACAAATACCGTCTTTAAAAGGAAAAGTAACACACAAGACCCCGAGGTTAAGCAAGGAGGTACAAGTTCTGAAGCTGAACGAACCAGAGTCATAGCAAATCAGTAGTCGGTGGACAAGCAGTACCCCAGTAGAAGAGCGAAAAGGAAGAATACTATTGCCCCAGAGAAATGCTGATACTATTGTAAGTCATTTAAAAAAAAATTTTTTTAAGGGATTTAATTAATTTCTAGAAGCAAAAAATTAAAAAATATATAGTTTAGAAACAAATTCCCGAAACCCTCAGCAACAGGAAGTTTCACTATCAGTCCCGAGATCTGAAGAAGATCTTAAATCAATAAACAAACTACCGGACAGTGTCAGGGATTTGCAGGTATTTGACGGTAATCCCGTCCAGTACATATCATGGGTCCACAACGTGGAGTCTATTCTTAAAGACTATGAGATTGTAAGAACAAAGCCTATTTACAGGGCAATACTCCAACATATTAGGTACAAAGTTAGGGGTGCTGCAGATACAGCACTAATATCCTATAACATTTTCGACGAAAATGGGAAAAAATAAAAAACTGCTTATCCTTACATTACGCGGACAAAAGGGACGTACAAACACTAGAGTACGAACTGAGTGTCATGAGACAGGGTTATAGCACAGTAGATGAATATTATGCTAAAGTAAACCATCAACTTTCCCTAATAATCAACAAAATTAAAACAGACACTTATTCGGGCGAAACAGTTGAGGCACTAATATCTGGCTATCGGAATAGAGCCTTAGATATTTTTATCCGTGGTCTAAATGGAGACGTTTCTAGGATGCTCGTAATACAAAAGCCGAAAACTCTGCCTGAAGCATACACTTCATGCCTCGAATTCCAGAATTTAAATTTCAGAAATAATTCCATTCACCCTCGTTATTCCAATACAATAACTACCCCAATGAAGCAAATGTACAGAACAGGGAATTCAAGCAAACCACAATTACCACCAAGGAAACTCGGTACAAATGAAAAGATACAAATCTTTAACACACCTGTACCAACACCAATTGATCCCACTCTAAAATCACATCGTGTGAACTACATGAACAGGGCGGAGAAGTCACCTTTACCCAACCCAGCATACTCGTCCAACGTCCCTAGGAAACAACAACGATTATTCCATACCAACACAATGGAGGAAGCAAAAGAACCAACAGGCTACGATGGAAGCAACGACAAACATTACGAAGACAACACCGGAGACGAAGAGTTACAAGAACACGAAGAAGACGAGCTTAAATTTTATGACGGAGGCCTATCTAGCCTTCCATACCTAGAACTTACCTCTAAGGAGGGACGAATCTTAGAATTTTTAATAGATACTGGTGCGAATAAAATTTCGTTTCAGAAAAAATCGCACACAATTCCAACCCCGTAGAGTTTAAATTTAAAATACAATCAGCAACGGGCCAGGCTCTAATTACTCGTAAAGTTGTCGGTAAATTTTTCAAGAGTCTTGGCATAAATGAAAATATCACATTTTTTGTCCTACCAGGTCTTCAATCATTTGACGGAATTATAGGTGACGATTCTCTTAGGCAGCTGGAAGCAATAATTGACAGGGAAAAAAATACACTTACATTAGGCAATGGCACGATTATTCCACTTAAATCTAGGAAATCAGTGCAAGTAAACCATTCCCAAACCATACTCCACAGCGATGACTCTATTCAAATACTCATAAACGAATACAAGGAACTGTTTGGTCCAGTTTCTAATAGCGGTACCATCGAAACTAATGTACAAGCGGAAATTAGGACTTCGACAGCAGAACCTATCTATACAAAGTCATACCCTTACCCAAGCCATCTCAGAGAGGAAGTGGAAAAACAGATTAACCAAATGCTTAACGATGGTATAATAAGACGTTCAAAAAGTCCATACAACTCACCGCTCTGGGTGGTTGCCAGAAAGCCCAAGCCCAATGGGGAACAACAATATAGGGTCGTGATAGACTTTAAACGACTTAACGCCGTCACGATATCTGACACTTACCCTATCCCGGACATCAACAACACACTTTCTAATTTGGGTCAGAATAAATATTTTACAACTCTCGATTTAACTTCTGGGTTCCACCAGATTAAGATGAAAGAGTGCGATATTGAAAAGACCGCATTCTCCACTAATAATGGGAAATTTGAGTTTTTGCGATTCCCATTTGGACTTAAGAATGCGCCGTCAATTTTCCAGCGCATGTTGAATGACGTCCTTTTACCACTGCTTGGAAAGGCATGCTATGTCTATATCGACGATATCATAGTGTTTGGGAAAAACAAAAATGATCATATCGAAAACTTGCGCAAAGTTTTTTCTCTATTGGAAAAAGCTAACTTGAAAGTAAATTTTGAAAAATCCAAATTTCTAAAAAAAGACGTGGAATTTCTTGGACATACGGTATCCCAAGAAGGCATTAAACCGGATCATGGCAAAGTAGCCGCAATTCAACGGATTCCAATCCCAAAAAAGGAACTCAAAAGTCTCCTCGGGTTAGCATCGTACTATCGAAGATTTATTAAAGACTACGCTGCCGTAGCGAAACCACTTACGAACCTCACCAGAGGCCCCAACGCACAAATCAAAGCGTGCAAATCGAAAACTATAGCGATACATCTGGATGAAAAAGCAGTTAAGTCTTTTAGAGACCTAAAGGAACTGTTAACGTCATCGGAGATTTTGGCTTTTCCAGATTTCGAAAAACCATTTACCCTAACAACAGACGCATCTAACTTTGCGTTAGGAGCTGTTCTGTCACAAGGGGATATTGGCAAAGATCGTCCAATCGTGTACCTATCTAGATCTCTAAATAAAACAGAGGAAAATTACTCCACGATAGAAAAAGAAATGCTTTCTATAGTATGGTCGCTCGATAAGCTTCGCAATTATTTATATGGTGCTAGGGAGATTAAAATTTTTACAGATCACCAACCATTAACATTCGCGTTAAGCAACGCGAATAATAATGCTAAGCTGAAACGCTGGAAATCTAGAATTGAGGAATACAACTACAAATTAATTTACAAACCCGGCAAAACCAATACCGTCGCCGACGCACTTTCACGAATACCGACTCACGTTAATGTACTAACCTTATCGGACTGTTCTAAACACAGTGCCGAGGAGGACAGTACGGACGTAATACACCATTGTGAAGCCCCAATAAACGTTTTCAGGAACCAGATAATATTTTCAGCGGATTTAAATGCAATTACTTTGAAGAACCACACCACAAATTTCAACGACATTATGTAAAAGCAAACAGACTAAATGAGAACACCCTAGTTAAAATATTAAAAGATAAATTAAACCCTAACATAATCAATGGAATTAAAATACCGGAGGGTAAAATCACGCTACTACAACAAGTCTTTAGGAAACATTTTTCAAAATTCAAGATCCGAATTACACAGAAACTAGTTGAAGACGTAATAGATGAAGAAAGTCAATTTTTTATTATTAATAACGAACATAAGAGAGCTCACAGGAATGCGAAAGAAAATAAAGAACAAATTCTAGAGAAATATTACTTCCCAAATATGACAAAACTCATTAGAGATGTTACCGGAACATGTGAAGTATGCAGTAGAAATAAATATGATAGACACCCACCTAAACCGGAATTACAACCTACCCCAATTCCATCCTATCCAACTGAAATTCTTCACATTGACATAATGGAAATAAGAAGTGAAAAATGTATAACGTGTGTTGATAAATTCTCAAAATACGCAAAATTCTTCCACATTAAGAATAAATCGGTTCTACACATACGGGACAAAATGATTAAATTACTTCATTTCTTCTCTGCCCCTAAAGTTATAGTAATGGATAACGAAGGCAGTTTCATTAGCCCAATCGTTTTAAATTATATAGAAGGTTTAGGAATTAAAACTTACTTCGCACCACCTCAGAAAAGCGAGGTAAACGGTACAATCGAGAGGGTACATTCCACAATAGTCGAAATGCTAAGATGCCTTGGGGAAGAATATCCAGACTACTCACTTAAGGAGCTGATGAATATAACGGTCGACAGGTATAACAATACAATTCATTCCGTGACAAAAAAGAAACCTGCTGACATATTTTTCGGACGAACGGAAAGAATTAACTACCAGAAACTGACGGACTTTAGGGAAATCGTTAACAAAGACTTACGAAACGAAATAACCAGAAACCAAAAAGTTCAGCTATACAGACAGAACGCAAAACGCAAAAAGCCAAAAAATACGAACCGGGGGACATAGTATTCAAGAGAAACAAGCAAATAAAGGGATAAGACAAGCCTTTATATACCAAAAACACTATCGTAAAAGACAATAATGTAACGGTGACTACAGGCGATAGTAAAAAATACATAAGTCACATCTAAAAAGCTAAACAAAAAATATATTTTTTTTCTTTTCTCTTCCCCCTAATTTCAGACTTTTGTTACACATGACAAATGCCTCACTGGACATATACAAGTACAATAGCCCTATAGTAACCTTTAAACAAGGCATAGGAAAAATAAGCAATGGGAATTATAAAATCATACATACAATAGATTTAAAGCAATATGAACAGGCAACAGATAAAGTAAGAATGGTTGTATACGAACAGACAAATGGTATCGGAACACTGAAGAGACAAATACAACATCAACTTGACAAAATTGACGATATGCTACACCAGCTTCATATCCGTAATCCAAGAACAAAAAAGTCTATAAACTGGATCGGGTCCGCCTGGAAGTGGATAGCAGGAAATCCGGACGCTACTGACTGGGATCGCATATTAA
>OZ016503.1:15531490-15561490 GCA_963966595.1 Physocephala rufipes
ATTATGTATTTCATTCAATTACGATAATGTTGCTAAGTTGCTATAATCTTGTACAATAAAAAAAACTGTGTACCCATAGCCAATTGTTTTGCCTTCATTGACATGAAAGTTTTGGCATCTCAATAATCACTACACTTTTTTCATTTATGTACTTTGGGGTGTCTCTCTATGATCGTGTCCAGTAATCGGTTCAAGGAAGCCGAACTCAGCATACAATTGAAAAAGAATGCAATTACAGAAACACAGAAAAAAACAACGACGACGGTAATAAACTAGTATCTTCTTCAATCGGATCATCGTCGCAACTGCCATTATTATTTTCTTCTTCATCCTTGGCCAAAGCCAACTAACGAAATTGAATGCTGAATTGGCACATTGTCGAACCAGTTTATCTCCAAACCATGAGTGACGCGGGATAATGGAAAATGGCTACAACGTCATCCAATGCCAAAAAACTTTAGGATTTAACCAAGAATGGAAAACATCTCGAATCCAGCGGAAACTTAACGAGATGTAATTATTATTTTTTATTATTATTTTTTATTATTATTTCCTTGTCAATTGTTATATTTCGGTTAACGATCATGACAGGCTCTGCGTTTTGCTGAGTACTTTATATGTTCTGAGTTTTCTTACGAATACGGAAGCACAAACTATTAGTGTTGGCCCAAAATCGATATAACATGAATATAACTTATGAAAGTGGAGGGGAGGTCTAATAAGTTTGCAATGTTGTCGTGCCCAACAGGAATTTGCACTTCCTGCTCATGGCTTGTTTATTGGCTTTACATCAATTGAGAACGAAAAGCCACACCATTTATCTTGTTTTCTTATGATGATTGTAGTCCAGATAAAAAATTAATTTTGTTTCAGTTCATCCAAGCAATTAGATGAAAAGAAGAATAAACTGGAGACAGCCTGAATGATTGTTACAAGGAAGTCGGAATATTAAGGCGTCCTACTCATCTATCAAGAATTCTATAAAATTTTATTATTATTTTTTCCTAATTATTTGTTTGCAGGCAATCGTCTTGAGCGAGCGTTACTGCTTTAAAGGTCGTCGTTGCTCAACGAGCAACAGACGACGACTTCTACTTCCTTTCTAACAGCGAACAATGTGTTTTCGTTCGCTGCGAAATTTAATCCCCTGGCGGCAGTTATCTTGGGCTGGTGTTACGTTAATTTTCAGTACCTGTATTCGCGACACCGAGGCGCCTCAAAGAGAATTTATGGACAGTTGATGGAATCCGAGGACTTAATCGAACCTCGACGTATAAAGTCAATTTGGCGGAGGATGGAGTGAAAAGAAAGTGCTGCGCTCACTCCAGGGGTAAGTGCTTATACGCGACTTATGTTTTGTTAAAGAAGATACACTCTATCTGATTCATTTCCTTTTCCATTTTGTGGTGTCTATCATTTCCTTATATGTTTGATTTCCTTTGTTTGTATTTTTCATCAACTTTAATAGATTAAGCCGAACACAATCACGGAGATCTAGAAACACACATATATTCGCGCAGCCACCAAATTTAAATTCAGGGACTTATTAAAAGTTTGTGTATTAGAAAATAAATCTATCCGAGTGACAAAAACCGGACAAATCAGCTGATGTTGATTCTCCACAATAGGGAATGTTCCAAAATATTTCTTAAACCACCTCCCATGGGAGCGGGGCAAACAATAGGAACTTCATTTAAATATTTCGCTTTAAATTTGACCGACATATCAATAGTCTCTCCATACTTTAAAAAACAAACCAACTTATTTCAAAAACAATGTTGCAAGTATTTTGTAACAGCATAAACGAAATAAAACTATTTTTGGCAAACAGCAACTTCAACAGAAGAAACGAAACCAACGGGCAGCGGCTACTACGGCGTTGGAATACTTCAAGTCGAATTTCAAACTGCGGCGTTTTAACTTGAACACATCGGAACGCTGCTTGCTTTCGTGGGAAGCAGCTTTTCACTATTGAATATATAGACCTATTTCGCCAGCAGCAAAATGTTAACAAACAATAAAATAAATAAGAACGTTATCTTCTGCCTTGCCGAAGCTTATATATCCTATACCTGTAATAAAGTTTCATAGTCTGATCCTAATAATTAGTAGGCGGTGAACATCCCTTTTAATATTGGATTCATCTTTTCTTAATTAATTTATATCTAACTCATCTTGAACACAATCTTTGTTTGTCACAGTCCTAAGGATATTACACTACACACTACGCATTCATATTCTCACACTCATATTTACGCAAAATCGAAAATAGGGAAAACGAATATGTAATTTGCATTAATTGTTTGTAAATGTAATTTACAATTGTAAATGTAAGCAGTAATTGTTATTAAACATAATCGGCAAGGTGAAGCTTGGTTACTAAGCGCGCCGTATGATAGATTATAAATTTTATTATTGTTTGGAAGGTGCACGAAAGTAGAGAATGATAATTAAATTAAAGTTTTCAAAAAGTGGCAACTCGATGTAGCTATCGCTTGTAATGAAAGCAGCTATAATAACACTGAAACCACAACCTCACAATGACAGCGTCAGCAAATCTCTCACGCGATGACGGGATTGTGTGGCAATAGGGCAGCGGCTGCAGCAATTGTCGGTTCGCTTTTAATATGCTTTCGTTGAAACCACGTCGTCAAATTGTCAAATGGCAGTACGAAATTCAAAAATATGGAAAATTGTAATGGTGAATAATTTGATTTTAGCTGGTGCGCTTATCCTCATATAAAGTAATTTCCTTCTTATATGCGTAACGTAAAATATCTGTTTCCCGAAAACGGAGATAGTGGGTTCGGCCACCGAATCAGAGCAGAAACACCTTAAGTTTTTTCGATGATTCATTAAGACAAATCATGGTAACTGATGAAGGTGACTCCTTTAAAGCTATGCAAATGCGTGAGGCTAAGCTATGCAAATGCGTGAGCGTTATTATTAACGCTGTTTTAAATTAAGGGAAAGGCTCACTTAAAGCTCATACAGAAAACCTATTCCACCAGAAATGAGGTTGGCGACCAAACTAATGCAAAATTAGGAATCAACGGTTGTATACCCATGCACTAATATTTATTTGGTGCTTGCAGGTATTTGACACATGGGTGCAGTTGCCAAGTTATAGCCTAGTCGTTCAAATTTGGAGTGACACCGTCCGAAGTATTGTCCAATGAAATATTGTGAAAATGTTTGGGATGAGCTTCATCCCATTTATTTGGCCCCGTCTACTCTAACCAAGTGGGATCAATTATCGAAAAGTATTTGGAAGTGATTGGAATTACACATTACTTAGGCGCTTTGGATGGAAAACTTATAAATATATTATTTACCCAGGAAATAGCCGATCTTATATTTCAGCTACAAAAAACGTTCCCTATAATATTGCTAGTCACTTGTGATGTGGATCTTGCGTTCACCTCAGTGATAGTTGGTGCTGTCAGCAGTCAAAGTGATGGTCGTGCATGCAAAGTCCTTTTGGAAGGAGTACTTTGGAAAACACTTGTTCGGTTTTAGTAGTAAAAAACTTATCGAACACAAGTAACATCATCCCGTATTATTTTGTGGCAGACAACGCATTTCCCATATGGAGAAATTTCATATGCGCATCTCATTGAAAGAATTTGCCTGTTAACAAACAACGTTGACAACGTTTATGTTTAATAAAAACTACCTATAGCATGAGTTCGTATAGATATGACTTTCGAAGTTTTAGCAAATCTCTGAAGAGTCCCTCAGGCAGAAATTCCTGCTGCATCGAAGAATGCAGACAAAATTGTGATAGCCACAGCAGTAGCTACCCTGCTGTACAATTTTTTAATGTTGCAAAGTGATAGTAGCTGCTTTCAGCATACGATTTAAAAAACCAAGATGATTCGAATACTTCGCGATCAGTTAAAAATCCTATAGCTGTACCGACGATACTCTCAGGTGTGCTGCATCCGTCTCCAATGTAAATGGTTAGCGAAACCGACACCTCAATACCTCCAATTGTGGTAAATGAAATAGAAAACTAAAAACCAGTTTATAGGAAGTAAAAATATTCGGTTTACAATTTTCTTGATAATACATCAACTAAAAATGACAGGGATTGAAAGTATTTCCAACGCTATTCACTCACACCTCCAGCAGCACACCACTATATTTATAGTGTTAATATCTATTTTAAATTAATGTCTATATTTATAACATTTTCAGTGAATGGAAAAATTTCAAACGTACCTGGAACACTTAACATCTGCGAGATTCTGAGCCATAGGTTTTCTTTAAGAACTACTTTTTTGTAGTTCGGCGACAGGGAATTATATAAATATTCGTTTAGCTGAACCTCAGCTATTAAGAGTTCTTCAAAAACCATTTTTTAAAAAAATTTGTTACACAACATTTGTAAAAATTTTTAAAAATTTATATTTAAATATAAATTTTTATAAATATAAATTTTTAGAAATTTATATAAATCATTTTGGTCTCCTTACAATTTCAACACAGAGGTTGGCAGCTATTCACAATTTGACTGGTACTTTCCGTAATATATGACAACATTTTCCGAGAGAAAATTGCTTTTGTATCTTCGTAAATTGGGAAATTTACTTCGGTACATAAAGCCATGCTTAAATTAAAAATTCTATCCGCGTCAAAATGTTCCCTTAAAAATCATTAAATTTGCTTTTTTCGATTTTGTAATTTAGTTTTTAGAAATAATTAAAGACCTTAACTTGTGGCAAAAGACAATACTCGCGAAAAAGCCCAAAATTGAAAAAATTAGACGCATTAATCCTCAAAAAAATAATCATAAAATTAAAAATCAGTGCACAATAATCGAAATAATGTGGCAACATATGAAAGAAAACTATTGCAAGGCATTTATTTCAGCTCTTCGTTTGACAGAAAGAACAAATTGTTTCAATTAACTGAGACCCTTATTACCCAAAACGAAACGAATGGAAAGATTGCGACGCTGGCTTTGGCGAGACGATTGAAATTGTAATTTGTGAAACTTTCATCAGCTTCCTTAGATAAACTCTGTTTTCTGTTAGTCATCCCATTCATACAATTTTTACGATACCACTTCACTTACACTCGAGCAAAAGATTTCTTGCTCTCGCTTTATTCACAGCTATTTCATATTTGGAACTCAAGAATAATCAGCTTCGGCATCACATCTTTGGTTGGCGGGTTAGATTAATATATTATATATTTATATTTAAATTATTATATTAACATTTATAATAAAATGCATTACTCAGTCAATATTTAAAACTATCTCGTTGTGGTAACTATACACGGTATCATAAGTTATGTATTTTACTACTGGCAGGAAGAAATTTGAGAAAACCCAATCAATTTGTGTTCCTCCTTTTGTAGTAGCATCGAAACACCTCAATATTGAACGTAAACCTTCCTTTACCAGTGAGTCTCCTATACTGTGCTTGGTTCTTTTACGGTATATATTAAAATCATTAATTATGATTAATTGTGATTAATCAATCGATTATTATTAGTTTGTCAATAGATTGTCATCCATTAAAATCCCACAAATCTTTCATTGCATTACAAACCATTAACCCAAGTAAACATTCTGGAAAAGAGGACTTTCTTTAAAGAACAATAGAGAAAAAACAAGCCCATGACGACAAAGAATATTCCTGCCAAATTTCATGACAATAGCTCTATTTTTACTCCCATAGTAGTAATTTTTGCGTCTAGTCGGCGGACCACGCCCTTTTTTTAGAAAATATTCCCAACTGAGATGATAGATTTAGATACGTAAATTAGGGCTCACAACGCAAGCTGAATTAATTAATATTCGCTATACCCGTTAGGTGTGACAGTTGTCCTATTGCGTCCATTTCCAATACCAAACACCCTGTGATGACGGAATATTTGTGCCAAATTTCATGACAGAACCTCTATTTTTAGGCCAATAGTCACGAGTTTTGTCTCTGGTGGGCGGACCACGCCCATTTTTATATATTTTTAATTCCGAGCTGAGAAATTAAGCTCTAAGCACGATTCAATTCACATTAAATACCAAAAGTAGGCGTGGCAGGTGTCCTATTTCGCCCATTTCCAATACAAACCATGTTATCCGTTCTCTCCAATACTAATCTCACGGCGACAGCTTTATTTGTTTTCTTGTAATCGTGATCATCGACATCATTCTGAGCCAGAATATATATACTTTTCTATATCTATTGTTGCTTTGTATCTATTGTCACTGCGTTACAAACTTAGCATCAGCGATAATATATCTTTTACCCTTTCTTAAAAGGGAATAGATGTAAAAAAGAATGAGTTTAACGCTTAGTTAACACCCTTTGGGTCACTATTGCAATGATGTATGAATCTTAATTAAAAACATTATACTGGAAGCGATATAAGGCTTACGTTCTACCGTTTATATGTTGAAAGGTGTCACTTTGGCCTAGAGTTAAACCTCCTCTTAAATGTGTTGGGCTTCATCATGATCCGATGCTTCCCGATGGATGCTTTGCTTATAAAGGACAAAATTTATTCTATTTCAATTCTGTATGAAGAATCATAAAGAGGGAAAGTACAAAAGTAATCACTGTTATACAAAAATAGCATCTCATTTTCCCATTCGGGGTAGTTGGTTATTGAGAGTCATTGTCATCCTTGTCGGCAGATCATTGTCTGGACTTCTTTGTTTATAAACTCTTATTCTGCGTCACTAAACACAAGGGCTGACAGTTGTCATTAACGAAAGAACTGAGCATGGATGACGCATGTGCTGACATTATGCTCGTCACATAATTGCAATAAATTAGAAAAGCCTGGCAATACAAATGACTATCGTGACGAGGGTAAATGGAAAGGGACAATGTTTTTATTGATCGGACGTGGATCCAAAGTGAACGCTGACCAACGAGCCACAATGACCACAGGATAAACGCCTTCATAAAACTTCACTTCCGTGCCACCTCCGTGATATCCTGTGAGAAGGGATGATAAACGCATTGAATTTTGCTTGGTGTTGACAACCTTGTTCTATCGCTTTTGTTCCACTTATAATATGTCCCTCATTGTTAAAGTGTTGGAGGATTCTCAACATATTATTAATCGCTTGAACACTAAAATCTCTCTTTACTGTTATTTCCGTTTTGCGCTTCGCCTACATTTCCATTACTTCATTAATCATTGGTCTTTTAAACTGCGGGGCAACGTGTGTATCACTCTCTCGCGCGCTTTCATGTGAAGACAATATGCTAGTCAACTACTGGTTTTCGCCGGACCAAGAAACAAAACAAGACCTCTGTAACGACTATCAACCTAAATTATAAACAGCATTGACTAACGTGCTCGTAATACGCTGAAAATCAAATCGAGTCGAAGAGTCGCGTGACCTCTGCGCTGAATGTTTTAGTTCGATTAAATTACTTTGTTGAAAAATCAGTGGTCTGATTTTTTTTAGAAATCTTAAACATTAAGAAACATTGAATTGATAAGCGAAGAGATAAGAAACGCTTTACTAATTTAGTTGGTATTGTTGTTGTTTTAGTGGGTTCTGCTGGAGGGCGGAAAGCTCTTGAGACCTTTTACATATTTGTGTTAAAAGACAATACCCTTTTCTAATTTTTGTATCCTTGCAATGCTTGATTGCTTATTTTGTGCGGACACACTTCGTGCAAATAATTTGGTTTGTAATGCGTGCAGCCATATTAAGCTATGTGTGTATATGAATACATATGTGCAGAGGAATGTACCTTTGATATGTTTGAGCACAAATGAATTTATTTACCTTCAATTCTATCGCTTTTGCTTAAGGATATTTTTAACTCGATTCAGTGTTCGTCAGTTAATCACTTTAAAGCAGAGGCCGAAACTTGTATGACTTTTATAATAAAAGTCATGAAATAAGAGTTATTCAATGACTTTTATTTTAAAAGTTTTTCGATAGGAGTTATTCGATGACTTATTTTAAAAGTTTTTTGATGAGAGTCATTCAATGACTTTTATTTTAAAAGTTTTTCGATAAGAGTTATGCGATGACTTTTATTTTGAAAGCTTTCGATAAGAGTTATTCAATGACTTTTAATTTAAAAGTTTTTTGATAAGAGTTATTTAAGACTTTTTCTTAATAAAAGCCTTTTGTTGATAAGGAAGATGGTCAATACGAACTAACATTGACCTACAATATGATGAAAATAATGGATCTTAGTTGGCGGGTGGAAGATGCAAAAATATAGAAAATATTGGGCGTGGGCGGGAAAATGGGAAGTGGGCGGGAGCCACTCAATACCGCCAAAGGGGCATTTCTTACGAAAAAATGACAGCGTCAATCGGTAGCAAATGTCGCGAAACGGATATAAAACCAGGTGAGAGGGGGGCCCAAAAAAGCGTAGTGGGCGCTTTTTGACAGAAAAACTACTTTGCGCTAATCGATAGCAAATATCATGAAACGGATTTGGGACATGGTAATACGGGGCGTGGACTCCCCAAAAGGGGAGAAAAGGGCGTTTTTAACAAAAAAACAGTTTGTGCCAATCGATAGCAGATTATCATGAAACGAATTTTGGACATGGTGGTACGAGGCGTGGGCTCCCAAAAGGGGAGTTTTAAAAAAAACACTTTGCGCTAATCGATAGCAAATATCATGAAACGGATTTGGGATACGGTATAAGGTGCGCGTGGACGCTTACAAGGGACGGAAAGGGCGCTTTTCAAAACCCAAGTGTTAAGTATTTTTGTTATGAATTTTCAAAAGATCGTTCCTCATTCTTTCTGACCTTCTTTTTTTCTCTCTTTCAATCGATCTACCTTTTTTCTGTTATCTCTATGGGTGCGTAGCTTCATTTATATGGCATGCAGTCTATTATGTATATGTGTCGATTTGTTCATTGAAGATTGGATGCATGGTTTTCGGAAGAATGCTTACGACGGCGCCAACGATCTTTGATTACCTCGCATTTGAAGTAGTTTTTCAATAGGTCAGCCTGTTGTCTGTAGCAGCAAACTATTTTTTCTGGACCATTTTAATAATTTTGTTGCATTTTCAAACGGTGCCAATGCATACAGAGGGTAATAAATGCCCGCACTTAGATCGTATGAACATGAATTGTTCATCGTGAAAATTAAACCCTTTCGTCTGATAAATGGACAGGCAAAACCCTACGCAGGTAAATATGAGACCCTTGTTGAAATGTATCGGATCTCATAATTGTTGAAAAAATGCATGCAGAGAAAATCTCATGCTGAATATAATAATTTCATACAACAAAGGTAATTAAAGATGGTTGGCACTGTCGTAAGCATTCTTCCGAAAACCATACTTCCAATCTTCAATGAACAAATCAGCACAAATACATAATAGACTGCATGCCATATAAATGAACATACGCATCTATAGAAATAACAGAAAAAAGAAAGACAGTTTGAAAGAAAGAAAAGAAGGTCAGAAAGAACGTACGGTATTTTGAAAATTCATAACAAAAATGCTTAATACTTGGGTCTTGAAAAACCACTTCCGTCCCTTGTTTGCCACCACGCCTACCTTATACCGTGTTCCAAGCCCATTTCATGACATTTGGTATCGATTAGCGCAAAGTGGTTTTTTAGTAGAAACTCCCCTTCCTCCCCCTTTTGGGGAGTCCACGCCCCGTACCTGCATGTCGCAAATCCGTTTCATGATATTTGTATCGATTAGCGCAAAGTAGTTTTTGTGTCAAAAACCGCCCATTACGCCCTTTTTGGCGGCCACTCCCCCTCCCACCAGGTTTTATATCCGTTTCGCGACATTTGCCTCCGATTGACACAAAGTCATTTTTCGTAAGAAACGCCCCTCTGGCGGTATTGAGTGACTCCCGCCCATTTTCCACTATGTAAAAAATCTATTTTTCAATATTTTCTATATATTTGCATCTTCCGACCACCAACTAAGTTCCATTCCTTTCACCATAGCTCACTGTTAGTTCGTATTGTTTGTTCGTATCTACCTCATCAACAAAAGACTCATTACGAAAAAGTCTTAAATAACTCTTATTTTCAAAACTTTTATTTAAAAGTCAACTTTTAACTTTTATTTATAAAAGTAAAAGTTAAAAGTAAACTTTTACTTCTAAAAATAAAAGTAAAAGTTAAAAGCAAAATTTTGTTTTTATTTTTATTTTCAAAAGGTTACTTTTAACTTTTACTTTTAAAGTTTTACTTTTAAAAAAAGTTAAAAGTTTACTTTTAAATAAAAGTTTTGAAAATAAGAGTTATTTTCGAGCACTGCTTTAAAGCGCTCACTTTTGTAATTTATATTGGCATTGTGTTCGCAATTCACTAGAATGAACGAGAAACAGTATGAGAAACGCAAGTTTTTTATGAATAAAAATATTAAAATAGCAATAATAACTTAAATAAGTAAAATAAGCAAAGTTCTCCAATCATTAAGTGTAAAAATTATAAATTATTATTGTGTACAACTATTTATACAAAATGTCCGTAAGATTCCGCTTAGTGATTTATTATCGCATATGGTATGTACGAGTGCGATATTTGAAAAATTGATTTGGAGAGATGGAAAGTTTTATTCTGCTTTAGAGTCGATGAAACACCTATATTTAATTGATCTGCCAAGTTACTGAAGTCACTAAATTCGGCACGGTTTTAATGTGTGAATATTAAATCACTACATCTAAGCTCCTCAAATCGTTACATCCTATATTTTTTGGTGCATGGGCCCTCGAATTTTAGGATAACTATTTCATTAATAAAACTATTGGGCGCATTAATTAAATTTTATGTGATTTTATGGGTTTTGTACCTTTTTTATGAGTTTATGTAAATGTTCATTTTAGTCTTTAGGATTTTGTTACGCCTTTCAAAAAATACCTTCATCTCCTTTGTTTCCGTTTCCTTCCTTTCGAAAGTGGACAAAAAAATTAATAAACCTAACGATATTTTAGTTAGCAAGGTAAGATAAATTCAACTACATAAACTACATAAACTGGGAAAATTGTGCTATCTGTATGTGGTTGTTGTAGTATGCTGTTGTTGTTGTTGTAGGGAGCTATCTTACTGTATGTAGTTGTTGTAGTGGTGCTATCTAATTGTATGTGGTTGTTGTAGTGGTGCTATCTAATTGTATGTGGTTGTTGTAATTTGTTGTTGTTGCAGTGGTGCTATCTAATTGTATGTGGTTGTTGTAATTTGTTGTTGTTGTTGTAGTGGTGCTATCTAATTGTATGTGGTTGTTGTAATTTGTTGTTGTTGTAGGGTGCTATCTTACTGTATGTGGTTGTGTAGTATTGGAGTTACACTCAAAATAGTGTAACATGAGACTTTTCTATTGCAGTCCGTCAGTTAGCTATGCCTGTCCTTTGTCATTCGTTTCTTGATATTTTATTAGGTAATAAAAAATATTTTTATGATTTCAAAATTCGGTCCTTCGTTTGGATGGGGAATTCTATAAAGTCAACAATTAGTTGTATTGCCTAGATCGATTTGCAGTGTGGTTGTTGTAGGTCATTAGTAAAACTCAAACTTGTTGGCGAGAAGGGGCGATGGAACCTATAAATATTTTCATATTCTTGAATCGAGTTGATGACTTTTTATCTAAACAAAAAGGAAATGTACTTGACGAGCATCTCAGTGAAATTAACCGATGCTGTGAGAAGTTGTGTTTTTATGAGCATCAAGTATTATTAGATACGAATAATGGGAACCATTTCAACAATTGCTGCTGGTCTTCAACACAATGTTTTGAAGGACCTGACACGTGTGCTTGCTACATGCTGAAACATGATGTTGTTAGAATCAATAAATTAATGTCATTATATAATAGATTGAATAGAACCTAAACTGTTGGAAAAAATAAAAAAACATTTTTTGTGTGATGAATTTACGATTGCTTTTTATTTTATTTAATTTAAATTTTCTTTTGTCTTACAGTATATGATGTATTTGATTACAGTTTTACATTTAAAAAAAAGATAAATCAGGCTGCTGCGCTATAGGAAAGTCAATCATAACCTCTAGACGATAGTCGTCTGCATCAGCATTCATTAACTTTACTAAATAGTAGGATACATTACAAAAAACATTACAAAATTCTTGTATTATTTCATCGCTGATGTTGTTAAATCTTTGCGGGAGAAAAACTATATTATCCTCTAATTCCATTAAAATGCGGTCTCCATATTTAGTTTTTGTTTTTGAACTTTAGTTATAGTATAGCTCTTATTAGCTTCCATATCTTTTACTCGTAGAATAGTTTTCTTTGTAAAGTTGCGTTGATTAAAATCTTCAATGGCGTTGAAACAGTATGATGTTCCTTCATGAGTTTGATGCATTTTTCTTTTATATTAAATATTAAATAAAATATTAAATTATTATACTCAAGTTTATTATATCGTCAAAATCTGTAAGACGACTAAACACTCATAACCGAAAAACGAATTATTTATAGGCACATTTACATTTTACATTTAATAAGAAACAACGGAAACAAAACATTGAGAATCTTATTGAGACAAAATTAGAAATATGAATTGAATCCGCTCACTAAGTTCTCTCAAATAAACTCACAATCTTATAAAGAAATTCTAAGCATAAATGTCCACAGTTAAAGGAATTGTAATTTTGATATTGAGTGTAGTTATATCGTATATTATCACCCATATACTTTACAATCTCTTTTGGTGGTTGCAAATTCCCAAAACTATCAAAATATTCCTTAATATTTCTGTTCTTATAATACGCTACCCAGTGAGTACCAGGACCACTGGAAGTATCCAGATTTATAATTCCACATTCTTTCTTATGTATACGTTTCGGTAGGTTATCTTTCATAAAAACACCTCTAAAATATGGCAATTTACTTGCGTATTTTGTCAAGTCGATGTCTGTGAGAGGTCTTCTGGGTAGCTTCTTTAATAGTCCCTCTCTTATATGGCTTCAAATATAAACCTTTGTCCATGGCTATTTCCTCCATAGATTTGTTATGACGTTTTGCTTCATTCAGTTGTTCTCTTCCAACTTTTGCAGCATTAATGGCTTTGACGATTGCAGATCCACCTGATGCTAGCCCACCTAGAGCGCCAAGTGCAGTCAAGACTGGCACTAGTGATAGAAAACCTCCTCTTTTAGGTACGGGAATTACACGAGGTATCTCAACTGATGTCTTATTCTTCCTGAAGGAGTTGTTTACTACTTTTTGTGCAATTTTTACAGCACTAGGAATATCTTCTGGTTTTTGCTGATTAATAGTGCGCATAGCTTTTTTTACAGCATTATTAAACAATTTTTTTCCACATTTTCTTTTAAGTCTTTTCTTTATTAATTTTTTAATATTCCCAAGGGTGTTTCCCATACCTAACTTTGTCTTGGCTTTCATGGTGTTTGCAACTAACCAGCCGTTCGCTCGCTCTGAAAAACCTTTGTCTTTGAATATTGCACTTTTCCAAGCTTTTTCAGCTAAAATTTGATCTGCAATGTGTCTTTGGTTTATATCTTTAGTCTGAGAATATGCAATATCATGCTCCCTGCACGCAGTACCCAACGAATTAATTCCTTTATCGCCTCTTGCTAACCGTTCTGCTAATTTAGTCCCTGGGCCGCAGAATTGATAGCCTGGTAAATGAAGTTCAATAGGTAGTGAGTCTACTAAAGTATTTATTAATCCTCTCCCAGCTGCTAATGGTTTCTGACTAAAACTCTTTTTATAATATCTAACCATTTATATATCTTTTCAATTACGCTGTTGCAATAAAAATAAATTATAAAGGTGTTATTTTGTGTTTATATATTTCAATCGTTGCAATGCGTTTCGTGAAGCAAGACAAAAATATAATTGTTAAGAACTTAGATCAGTCAACGCACAAAACATCATGTTTACGACACAGTTGACTATTACCGAATTCTGTGCGAGGACTTGTTGTTGGACCTTCAAATTGTGGAAAGACTAATGCAATGCTAAGTTTAATAGAGAGTCCAAATGGACTAAAATTTCGTAATATATACTTATACTCAAAGTCATTATATCAGCCGAAATATGAATACTTGAAGAAACTATTACATCCGATAAAAAATATTGGTTTCTATACGTTTTCTGCAAATGAGGATGTCTTGGTGCCAGAGGAAGCTAAGACCAACTCTATTTTTATCTTCGATGACGTTGCATGTGAAAAGCAAAATAATATTCGAGCATACTTTTGTATGGGTCGACATAAAAATATCGATAGTTTCTATTTGTGTCAAACTTATACACGAATTCCCAAACATCTAATACGTGATAATGCGAATTTTATAGTTATGTTTAAACAGGACGAAATGAATTTGAAGCATATTTACGGCGATCATGTAGGAACGGATATGTCGTTTGAAAAGTTTTTAAATATATGCAGAGAATGCTGGAAAGATAAATATGGATTTGTGGTTATAAGTAAAGATGATTCAATTGATTGTGGTCGTTATAGAAAGGGATTTGATATTTATATTCAACTATAAAAACCTTTATCACCTCACTAATACTTATTAGTAACTTACCTGTATTCAACCAGATACCAGATCAATCCGATACCAGATCAATCAGATAGCAGATCAACCAGATAGCAGATCAATCAGATAGCAGATCAATCAGATAGCAGATCAACCAGATAGCAGATCAATCAGATAGCAGATCAATCAGATAGCAGATCAATCAGATAGCAGATCAACCAGATAGCAGATCAATCAGATCAGATACCAGATCAAATCAGATACCAGATCAATCAGATAGCAGATCAACCAGATAGCAGATCAATCAGATAGCAGATCAATCAGATAGCAGATCAACCAGATAGCAGATCAATCAGATAGCAGATCAATCAGATAGCAGATCAATCAGATAGCAGATCAACCAGATAGCAGATCAATCAGATAGCAGATCAACAGATAGCAGATCAATCAGATAAGTTACCAGATCAAATCAGATACCAGATCAGATCAGATAGCAGATCAAATCAGATACCAGATCAGATCAGATAGCAGATCAACCAGATAGCAGATCAATCAGATCAGATCAGATAGCAGATCAACTTGATATAGAAGAAACCATCAAATTGAAATATGGACGAAAAAATACTTAAGGACATTATAAAAACGAGGAACGTTTTGAGAAAAAAATTCAATAGTATAAAATTAAATGAAGCTGATATGAATAAAAGATTAGAAGAGACTTTTAATCCCATTGTTTCTTTTCTTCTCCTTTCACATATATTATTGTATGGTTGTTGCTAATATTTAATCTTAAAAATGATACAACACTGTTAAGAGTGACTGAGCCACTATCCCAAGTTAAACCATGATGATGATTTGTTAGCCATTTTGCTTGTTCTTGTTGTTTGATCGATAATTTTAAAAATTCAAATGGTGGTTTAATTACAAAATTTTGAAATTCGTAACTGTTGTAGGTGATTGCCAATTCTTTTACTATAAATTCATTAGAGTTACCCTTGAATCCTTGGACATCTAAAGTGATAAAGTTTCTTTGTGTCATGTTCTAAGATTTGTGTACAACTGGATGAAAGGTGTGATGAAGACTGTCTCTACTTACACAATTTTTTTAATTTCACCAGTGACTTTCACCAGTGAATTTCACCAGGTGTATATTCAAACATTCTATCATGTATAAGTACACAGTATGCAGATGTACCAGCTGGAATGTTCTTCAATGTTTTAAATTCAATTCTAATATCAATAGGTCCGCTTTTTATAGATTCGTTTTGATGCGTTACATCCAACACAATTATTGGAGCTTCATCTTTGAATTTTTCACGGCTTAGTAAAGGTTGTGGCTCACGCATAAAATAACTTTGTTGGAATTTCGCATACATATCATATAAGATAGCGTAACGATCATGACTAAATTTCAGATTAAGGTCATCATACGGATACATATCCGAGTTGAGATATACTTTTACATCGGTTAAATCACAATGTCTAAACTTGTTATCTCTTCTGAAGCTAATCAAAATAAAACGTGGTCTTTCATTTTGTGCTGCAAGCCTTACATTCCATAAATGATTGGTTCCTTGAGTAAGTGAAGGATTAAAATGACAATCCCAACTGCGAAATGATATTGTTAAAGGCTGTCGACTTTGAATAGTTTTGAATATTTGTAATTTTGTGAAATCAGCCAATTGTATATGTGGAATTTTCCAGGTGATGTTCGTCAGATGTATTCCCAATGCATTATTAGTATTTGTCGTAACACTCGAATATACAACATGTTCATCTGACTTGCATCGTGATAATATTAATTCATGTTTAGAATTTAACAGAATTTTATTAAAGTCTTCAGCAAAACCTAGTAGATTTTTTAACGGCATGCAGAAATTAAAATAGCCGCTTTCTATTTCCAGTTCTTCATTAAAAAACCATCCAGCATTTTTCAACATGTTGCTTTCAGCCATATTCAAGGAAACATAATTCTTCATCGAAGTTGTTACACCCAAATGTCGGGTGCGATCAATATCCACACCATTAAGCTCATAACGAATCTCATCAAAAAGATATGCAAAGAAATTATTCCTCAATTTACCATTCTTCGAGATCGTTGCATTGTCTGCTTCAGTGACAAATCCTTCAATATAAATATAACTCTCATGGGGCAGTACATAAAGATCTTGATTTTGAATCGAAATTCTAATTTCATCATTGTTTTTAAACGATTGTAAATACTTCGAATAGCTGTGATAATCTTTCTTAATAATTGTTTCATCGTAAATTGGTTGAAAAAAAATTGGTTAAAACTTTTTGTTGTTGAATGATAATGCCTTCTTTTTATATTTGCTTCTCGCTATATTGTTTTTATTTAATCTTGTTGGCTGGATCGTTGTCGCAGTAGGACTAATTGAAGACCCATATGAGTACGTGTTTTTTATTGTAAATAATCATATTAGTCCAGAGGTTTTAAATGAAGTCTTAAAGTAATTGTTTCTCCGCAAAAATTTATTAATTTTCCATTTTGATCAACCACTTTTACTACAATTGAACTAATCTGCTTGGTGTTTACTGGTAAATAGATAACATTTTTTGGAATTTCATCTATTTTATAACCAGCCCCAACATTTATTGAAAACATGTGAATTGTATGCGCTGATTCGTTGTTTATATATGAACCGACCACTATGTTGCGCTCAAGGTGTATTGCATTTATATGTGTTATATTTACAGTCATGTCTGATGCATACGATCTGCCTGCTTTTAATTCTATATTACTGAAGCCTAGTAATGAACCAATTGTTCGTTCTTTGTTAAAGTAAATTATATCTTTGCTTGATTCTACAACTGCTTGTAATGTATTGTGATTTGCAAAGATTTTTAGCTTCTCAGCTGGTTCCAGCCTATTATATTCCATTTTGAGATAATCAGCAATATCATCGAGTTCGTATGAGCCAATTGGTATTTCAATAATGTGATTGCCAATATGAAACAAATTGTTTTCGACATCTACATTGGGTATAGAGTTATATGTGTGGAAATCAACGAGACCACAAACATAATTCCTCTCCAAATCTATTGGCGGAAAGTAATCCGCTGTAAGAATAGACTCGTTACCGCTGAGTGTAAGCGTAATAGACATCTTGAATGTTAATAAAGCAATGAAACTAAAAATTTTTGGTAATAGTTTTTATTATGATTTTATTTTTCAATATTTATAGAAACGAAAGCACAAATATAAAATACATGTCGATACAAAATTAATTTATAGTATAGAGTTTTTAGTAATCCAAGAGTTATGATCATTCGAAAATCCCAACCATTTAACAAAACATTTATTTCCTTTAGTTTTAAGAATTTTTTCAACCAGGTATGTGTTGGGGAATCTTGTTCTCAATAGTTCACTTTCATAAAATCCTCCCTTGATTGGATCGCCTTGATAGTCTTCCAAAGTATAAGTTACTGGATTTGTGATTTGTATACTCTTTATTTTGAAAATTTCAGTTGTCCAGTTGGGTGTATAGCCTTTTTCAAAAGCATGTTTATATTTACTGATTCTTACATAATCACCCTTGCGAAATTTTGGTTTGTGAAAGATTTTTATGTTATTATATACAGTTTTCAATAGACAACTTTCATTGGAAGAGTTCACATTTTTAGGAGCCATTTTAATAGTTCTGTGTATCTTAGCATTATATTTATCAACCAAATTTTTATAATCATCAATCCATCGATGTGATCCGTTGTAGCTGAATTCCTTCCACATCATTCCTTCCAGCGTTCTATTGAAACGTTCAACGATTGAAGCTTTTAGAATGCTATATGATGAATAATGATTTATGTGATATTGCCTCATCAAATTATTAAACTGATTGTTAAAGAACTCTTTACCATCATCAGTTTGTAGATTTTTTGGTATTCGTCTAGTTTTAAATATGTTCTCCATAGCTTTTCTTACATCTGAAGAGGTTTTAGTTTTAAGAGGTATAGCCCAAGCGATTTTAGAAAATGTATCGATAGTGGTAAGAAGAAAACGATATCCATTATTATACGTCGAATAACTACCCATTTCGACCAAATCTGCCTGCCAAAGATCATCTATACCCTTTGTTATTACACGTCGTCGCCGAAAATTTTTACGAGCTTGCCTGTGGAGCTCTTCTACTAAATCTCTCTTTTTCAGAGTCATGTGTGGTCTTTTCTTTTTTAAATCCTAGGGCTCTATCTTGATATATGCATTCTTAAAATTGTGCTCAATATCTGCATAAATGCTTTCTTTTAGCATCAAGTGTTCTGCTTCTAGACTTTTAGTTTTTGATTGAAGCTGCTGAATATCTGCATAAATGGTCTTGTACATTTTTTCAATATCCGAAAAAGTGGTTTCCTTTATAATTGAGGTTTCCTCACGTAAACTTGTTTGAAACTGTTGAATATCTTTGTTAATGTTTTCCTTTAGCAATGAGTTTTCTTGTTGAATTTTTGTATAAATATCTTTATATATATTTTCCTTTAGCAATGAGTTTTCTTGTTGAATTTTTGTATAAATATCTTTATATATATTTTCCTTTAGCAATGAGTTTTCTTGTTGAATTTTTAAAGCAATCTGATTTATACTTTCAGCAACAAATATCTTTGTTACGGCATCACTTTCTTCTTTAGGTGATCCAACGTTTTTTAATCGCCTTTTATGGAGATTTAAATTCTTATCATAATCCAAGTTGAAACCTAAAGCACTTAGAATATTTCTTTTCAATTTAATTTGGTTTTCCCCTTGCTGAGAATAACGACCGAACTTGTCAACGCTCATTATAACATTATTATTATAATTATTATTGTACCGACAATTTATACAATTATATCTGCTTCCCTCAGTTCTTCAAGTATTGACACAATTTCATTATGATGGTTATTGTGGCCAGCTGATTCTGATGATATTAATAGTCTTACTCTATTCACCAATTCATTTGGATCATCCCAATATATATAATTTGGTTTATGCTTATTAAGACGCATTAAACCACTGCCCGCTTTATATGATATTGAATGTTTATTCTCATTGAATAATTTTTTTAAAATATGTTTATACTTGAATGCTTTTGTTCCTTTAATTTGTCCATCTTGTTTGAAATTACGTTTATGAGCATTTGTAGTATTTAAGATTTCTTTATACATTTGTAGATCTGCTGTATTATAATTTTTAGGTTTCTTGTGGGATAACAGCTCAGTTAATCCCGATGTTAAGTTCCAATTATTATTAGATATATATAATTTGTTATCATTTATATTAAATATACTATTTCCAATCCCCCATTTGCCATCTGAATCTTTGTGTGGTCCATATAGGGTATCAAGTTTATCTTGCTCATCCAATTTAGATAATTGTGAAAGATCAGCCGATTGATTAGCATTTACTGTTTCATCTATTTGTGAAAAGAAGGTAGTATCCTTATTGCTTTCATCATCATCATCATCATCATTGCTTTCGGTAATAGTGTTTGCAGTCTCGTCCTTAAACAATTTTTCATTTTTTTCCTTTAAATGGTGTACTAGTTTTTAAAAAGAGTTGTTTTTTGTTCTTGTTATTATTGTTTAACATATCTTTTAATTTTGAGTATTTAACTATCTCCTTTAGAGGTTTTGTAATGGGATTAAAAGTCTCTTCTAATCTTTTATTCATATCAGCTTCATTTAATTTTATACTATTGAATTTTTTTCTCAAAACGTTCCTCGTTTTTATAATGTCCTTAAGTATTTTTTCGTCCATATTTCAATTTGATGGTTTCTTCTATATCAAGTTGATCTGCTATCTGATCTGATCTGATTGATCTGCTATCTGGTTGATCTGCTATCTGATTGATCTGCTATCTGGTTGATCTGCTATCTGATTGATCTGCTATCTGATTGATCTGCTATCTGATTGATCTGCTATCTGGTTGATCTGCTATCTGATTGATCTGCTATCTGATTGATCTGCTATCTGGTTGATCTGCTATCTGATCGATCTGGTATCTGATTTGATCTGGTATCTGATCTGATTGATCTGCTATCTGGTTGATCTGCTATCTGATTGATCTGCTATCTGATTGATCTGCTATCTGATTGATCTGCTATCTGGTTGATCTGCTATCTGATTGATCTGGTATCTGATTTGATCTGGTATCTGATCTGATTGATCTGCTATCTGGTTGATCTGCTATCTGATTGATCTGCTATCTGATTGATCTGCTATCTGATTGATCTGCTATCTGGTTGATCTGCTATCTGATTGATCTGGTATCTGATTGATCTGGTATCTGGTTGAATACAGGTAAGTTACTAATAAGTAGTAGTGAGGTGATAAAGGTTTTTATAGTTGAATATAAATATCAAATCCCTTTCTATAACGACCACAATCAATTGAATCATCTTTACTTATAACCACAAATCCATATTTATCTTTCCAGCATTCTCTGCATATATTTAAAAACTTTTCAAACGACATATCCGTTCCTACATGATCGCCGTAAATATGCTTCAAATTCATTTCGTCCTGTTTAAACATAACTATAAAATTCGCATTATCACGTATTAGATGTTTGGGAATTCGTGTATAAGTTTGACACAAATAGAAACTATCGATATTTTTATGTCGACCCATACAAAAGTATGCTCGAATATTATTTTGCTTTTCACATGCAACGTCATCGAAGATAAAAATAGAGTTGGTCTTAGCTTCCTCTGGCACCAAGACATCCTCATTTGCAGAAAACGTATAGAAACCAATATTTTTTATCGGATGTAATAGTTTCTTCAAGTATTCATATTTCGGCTGATATAATGACTTTGAGTATAAGTATATATTACGAAATTTTAGTCCATTTGGACTCTCTATTAAACTTAGCATTGCATTAGTCTTTCCACAATTTGAAGGTCCAACAACAAGTCCTCGCACAGAATTCGGTAATAGTCAACTGTGTCGTAAACATGATGTTTTGTGCGTTGACTGATCTAAGTTCTTAACAATTATATTTTTGTCTTGCTTCACGAAACGCATTGCAACGATTGAAATATATAAACACAAAATAACACCTTTATAATTTATTTTTATTGCAACAGCGTAATTGAAAAGATATATAAATGGTTAGATATTATAAAAAGAATTTTAGTCAGAAACCATTAGCAGCTGGGGGAGGATTAATAATACTTTAGTAGACTCACTACCTATTGAACTTCATTTACCAGGCTATCAATTCTGCGGCCCAGGGACTAAATTAGCAGAACGGTTAGCAAGAGGCGATAAAGGAATTAATTCGTTGGGTACTGCGTGCAGGGAGCATGATATTGCATATTCTCAGACTAAAGATATAAACCAAAGACACATTGCAGATCAAATTTTAGCTGAAGAAGCTTGGAAAAGTGCAATATTCAAAGACAAAGGTTTTTCAGAGCGAGCGAACGGCTGGTTAGTTGCAAACACCATGAAAGCCAAGACAAAGTTAGGTATGGGAAACACCCTTGGGAATATTAAAAAATTAATAAAGAAAAGACTTAAAAGAAAATGTGGAAAAAAATTGTTTAATAATGCTGTAAAAAAAGCTATGCGCACTATTAATCAGCAAAAACCAGAAGATATTCCTAGTGCTGTAAAAATTGCACAAAAAGTAGTAAACAACTCCTTCAGGAAGAATAAGACATCAGTTGAGATACCTCGTGTAATTCCCGTACCTAAAAGAGGAGGTTTTCTATCACTAGTGCCAGTCTTGACTGCACTTGGCGCTCTAGGTGGGCTAGCATCAGGTGGATCTGCAATCGTCAAAGCCATTAATGCTGCAAAAGTTGGAAGAGAACAACTGAATGAAGCAAAACGTCATAACAAATCTATGGAGGAAATAGCCATGGACAAAGGTTTATATTTGAAGCCATATAA
Source organism: Physocephala rufipes (assembly GCA_963966595.1). Classification (NCBI taxonomy): domain Eukaryota; kingdom Metazoa; phylum Arthropoda; class Insecta; order Diptera; family Conopidae; genus Physocephala; species Physocephala rufipes. The sequence continues at coordinate 15,553,827 of OZ016503.1, forward strand.
GAGAGGGACTATTAAAGAAGCTACCCAGAAGACCTCTCACAGACATCGACTTGACAAAATACGCAAGTAAATTGCCATATTTTAGAGGTGTTTTTATGAAAGATAACCTACCGAAACGTATACATAAGAAAGAATGTGGAATTATAAATCTGGATACTTCCAGTGGTCCTGGTACTCACTGGGTGGCGTATTATAAGAACAGAAATATTAAGGAATATTTTGATAGTTTTGGGAATTTGCAACCACCAAAAGAGATTGTAAAGTATATGGGTGATAATATACGATATAACTACACTCAATATCAAAATTACAATTCCTTTAACTGTGGACATTTATGCTTAGAATTTCTTTATAAGATTGTGAGTTTATTTGAGAGAACTTAGTGAGCGGATTCAATTCATATTTCTAATTTTGTCTCAATAAGATTCTCAATGTTTTGTTTCCGTTGTTTCTTATTAAATGTAAAATGTAAATGTGCCTATAAATAATTCGTTTTTCGGTTATGAGTGTTTAGTCGTCTTACAGATTTTGACGATATAATAAACTTGACTATAATAATTTAATATTTTATTTAATATTTAATATAAAAGAAAAATGCATCAAACTCATGAAGGAACATCATACTGTTTCAACGCCATTGAAGATTTTAATCAACGCAACTTTACAAAGAAAACTATTCTACGAGTAAAAGATATGGAAGCTAATAAGAGCTATACTATAACTAAAGTTCGAAAAACAAAAACTAAATATGGAGACCGCATTTTAATGGAATTAGAGGATAATATAGTTTTTCTCCCGCAAAGATTTAACAACATCAGCGATGAAACAATACAAGAATTTTGTAATGGATCCTACTATTTAGTAAAGTTAATGAATGCTGATGCAGACGACTATCGTCTAGAGGTTATGATTGACTTTCCTATAGCGCAGCAGCCTGATTTATCTTTTTTTAAAATGTAAAACTGTAATCAAATACATCATATACTGTAAGACAAAAGAAAATTTAAATTAAATAAAATAAAAAGCAATCGTAAATTCATCACACAAAAAATGTTTTTTTATTTTTTCCAACAGTTTAGGTTCTATTCAATCTATTATATAATGACATTAATTTATTGATTCTAACAACATCATGTTTCAGCATGTAGCAAGCACACGTGTCAGGTCCTTCAAAACATTGTGTTGAAGACCAGCAGCAATTGTTGAAATGGTTCCCATTATTCGTATCTAATAATACTTGATGCTCATAAAAACACAACTTCTCACAGCATCGGTTAATTTCACTGGGATGCTCGTCAAGTACATTTCCTTTTTGTTTAGATAAAAAGTCATCAACTCGATTCAAGAATATGAAAATATTTATAGGTTCCATCGCCCCTTCTCGCCAACAAGTTTGAGTTTTACTAATGACCTACAACAACCACACTGCAAATCGATCTAGGCAATACAACTAATTGTTGACTTTATAGAATTGCCCATCCAAACGAAGGACCGAATTTTGAAATCATAAAAATATTTTTTATTACCTAATAAAATATCAAGAAACGAATGACAAAGGACAGGCATAGCTAACTGACGGACTGCAATAGAAAAGTCTCATGTTACACTATTTTGAGTGTAACTCCAATACTACAACAACCACATACAGTAAGATAGCACCACTACAACAACAACAACAAATTACAACAACCACATACAATTAGATAGCACCACTACAACAACAACAAATTACAACAACCACATACAATTAGATAGCACCACTACAACAACCACATACAATTAGATAGCACCACTACAACAACAACAAATTACAACAACCACATACAGTAAGATAGCACCCTACAACAACGACAATATACTACAACAACCACATACAATTAGATAGCACCACTACAACAACAACAACAAATTACAACAACCACATACAATTAAATAGCACCACTACAACAACAACATACAGATAGCACAATTTTCCCACGCACCACAACAACAACAACAACAAATTGCAACAACCACATACAGATAGCACAATTTTCCCACGCACCACTACAACAACAACATACAGATAGCACAATTTTCCCACGCACCACTACAACAACCACATACAATTAGATAGCACCACTACAACAACAACAAATTACAACAACCACATACAGCAAAATTTTCCCACGCACCCGTTTTAGTTGGCCAAGAACCATCCTATTACTACTACTTATTTAGTTCGCTTTGGTATTTTCTGGTGAAGTCTGAAGTCTGCCAATTGCAAACACACTATGAACAAAAACAAGAACAACAACAGCAGCGACGAAAGGAAATAAGAGGACTATAAAAAATATGAAATCATTGAACGAATGCATTCAGCATAATACATGGAAAGTGAGAGGAGTTAAATAGGGTGCGGAACTTACCGTTGAAAATTCTTAGAGGACATGTTGAGTAGCAGTAGTAGCAGAGCGCTACTATTTACAAATGAAAATAGGTCCATGTGATAGAGGTGGTAGATGATGACTTTGTTGAAATTCTCCTTAATATTTGTGTATGTTTCATTTTTTTCTATATCAGAAATTTTCTAATGAAAATTCAATTCAATAAAATTATATGAATAACCTACACGCAATATTTCCTTCACTGCCTTATATATCGTAAGCCGATACTAAAATCGAAGGCAATACCTTCAATAGGTTATTGTAGGGTTATTTGTATACTGTATTGAAATGTTCTTTACTTTGTTCGTTTAAGCAATCTTGAATTTTTTATATTGAATTTTCGAAACATGAAAATTTTTATTAGTACTGAAAATTTTGTGAACAAGACATGAACATAAAATTGTTATCAAATAAAAAGATCATTAAAAATTTATTAAATAAATTTTTTATAAATAATATATATATATTATTTATAAAAAATTTATTTAATAAATTTTTAATGATCTTTTTATTTGATAACAATTTTATGTTCATGTCTTGTTCACAAAATTTTCAGTAGTAATAAAAATTTTCATGTTTCGAAAATTCAATAATATAAAAAATTCAAGATTGCTTAAACGAACAAAGTAAAGAATATTTCAATACAGTATACAAATAACCCTACAATTATGGGCCCAGGGAATAAATTACCCTGGTTTAAGTGAATTAAACGAATTTTATCGAGATCCACAAATCCGAAAGCGGTGTGTCTCCATACAATAGAAGAACATCAACAGTAACTGCAAGTCAAGAATTAAGCAAGGTCAATCTCCTAACAAAGGGACAATCAATCTCCTACCAATTCATCAGTTTATCAAGTACAATTTATACATTTTGGAACTGAAACGTAAGTTTCAATATGAGCTCCCTATACCAAATCGAAAAATTAGATGACAAGAATTATGACTCCTGGTGCATCAAAATGAGGAGTATCCTCATACATTCAGAATTTTGGGAAGTTGTAAGCGCCGAAGACACTAAGGAAGAATGTGTTACAAAGCTGAAAGAAGGTGTTGGCAGAAAAAGGATGAGGAAGCTTTAGCGTCAATAGTTAAGCCTACACACATTAATGATATTAAATACTGTAAAACATCTTATTCACCACGGCGTAAACTTATAGAAATTTGACAACCCAGTGGTCCAGCAAGGAAAGTTACGCTTTTCAAACAGCTTTTAAATTTAAATATGTCAGACGATTCACACTTGCCAAATTATATAAACATGTTTGTAGATATAATAGATAAATTGAATGAAATTGGCGTTACAATATTAGACGAGCTACAAGTTATATTACTTTCAAGTCTACCTAAATCATACGAAAGTTTTGTCGTAGCAATCGAATCGAGAGATATTTTACCAACATTTAATTCACTCATTGTAAATATTTCAGAAGAATATAAGAGAAAGAAAGAACCAAACAATAATAGTAATAGCAGCGAAGATCAAGCATTTTTAGCAAAGCCACACACAAGTGACAAGCAAAATTTGAAAGGTAATAATAATAAACTGAACTATAAATGCTACAATTGTGGACGAAGAGGACATTTCGCTTCAAATTTTATGGAAACAAGAAAGCAGAGAAATTCAAATTCATGGAATTTTTCAATCCTATCCGGAATAGATAGTAATTGTCTTAATAAAAACCGGTGGTGCATCGACAGTGGTGCTACGTCCCACATGTGCTGTTATCGAAAATTATTCGTAGAATTTGAACTATGATGCGAAAAAGTAGCTTTAGGAGGTGACAAGACCATAGAAGCACAAGGTCGAGGAAGAGTAAAGTTTTGCCCAAATTTTATAAAATTAATTTATCTAACGTTTTATTCATACCTGAAATGGAAGGAAACTTCCTACCAGTAAGCAAAGCTGTTGATAAAGGACTATCAGTACATTTTGATAGAAAAATCGCAACTGCAAAAGACGAAAAATATCACATAGTAATTAAAGCTAAAAAGAGAAGTAATTTGTTTGTATTTGATAATGAAGTCTAATCATGCAACTTTTCTAAAAGAGTAAATGAAATAACATTTTTATGGCATAATAGATACGGACAATTAAATTATCCGAGCTTAAATGAAATTTCGTATAAGCACATAGTTCATGGTTTAGACACAAATTTTCCGAAAGGTATAATATGCTCAACATGTATCAAAAGTAAAATAACTACGAAGCCATTTGAATCTTCTGAATATCGCGCTAGATCCTGGTTAGAAATTATTCATTCGGATGTCTGTGGACCGATGCACAAAGCTTCATTCGGTGGCTCTAGATACTTTCTGACATTTATAGATGATATGTCAAGAAAAACCTTTGTATATTTTCTTAAATCCAAGGATGAAGTTTTTTCGAAATTTAAAATGTTTAAATCTGTGGTGGAGCGTGAAACTGGCAAACAAATTAAGAATTTAAGAAGCGATAGTGGTGGCGAATACATTAATAATGTATTTAATGACTATTTATGTGAACATGGAATAAGAAGACAACTTACGGCGCAATATACCCCAGAACAAAATGGCGTAGCCGTGCGAGCAAATCGCACCTTAGTGGAAATGGCCAGAAGTATGCTTACCTATGCAAGGTTAGATGAATCGTTCTGGGCAGAAGCCATAGCTACAGCGGTATATTTGAGAAATAGATCTTCCACGAGAGCACTAAAAGGTAAAACACCATACGAAGTTTGGTCCAGTCGAATACATCATGGTAGGATATTCTGAAATATCGAAAGCGTATCGCATATTTGACCCAAAATCACGACAAGTAATCGAAAGACTTATCTTTTGTTGAATGCCTTTGTGAATAGTAATGATAATTTAAATTCTGATGATCCAATAATCTTTGAATTCCAGAATATAATTCCACAAAACGAAATTCGAAATAATAGTGATGATGGGATAAATATAAATAAAGTTCAGTTTGAAGTTAGTCCCCAAATTGATTGCAACTCTATTGAATATAAAGATACTGAAATGTCTGACGAAGAGTACGGTGCAAGGATTGGTCCAGGGAGGTCAAAATTACAACGGACAGGTAAAAGAGAGCGCCCGAAGAAATGATTTAATGTATTAAATGTAATGGATTCCAATAGCGTGAAGGTTCCACAAACAGCTAAAGAAGCTGTCACAGGATTAAATTCTGAGAAATGGAAAGATGCAATGCAAAAAGAGTACGAAGCACTCATCAAAAACAAAACATGGAAGTTAGTTGATTTGCCAAAAAGAAAGAAAACAGTCAGTTGTAAATGGGTTTTCAACTTAAAGAAAGACGAAAACGGTGTTATACAACGCTTTAAAGTGAGGCTAGAGGCAAAAGGTTGTATCCAACAGTATGGGATTAACTACAAAGAAACATTTTCCCCTGTTGTGAGATATGCTACCATACAAACGATAATCACTTTAGCTGCAGAATACGATTTACATCTTCATCAAATCGATTTATCCACAGCTTACCTTAATGGAGAATTACAAGACGAAGTATATATAAAACAACCTGAATATTTTGTGGACAGTACACATCCCAACGCAGTTTTAATACTTAAGAAGTCTTTATATGGTTTAAAACAATCTGGAAGACAGTGGAATATAAAACTGGACGCAATTTTAAAACAAATAGGATTTTCACAATGCAAAAGCGAACCTTGCGTTTATACAATGCATTCAAAAAATTCGTACAACATCGTAGCAGTTTATGTGGACGATATCCTTATAGCTAGTTCGAGAAAAAACGAACTAATAGATATAAAAACAAGGATAAGCAATGAATTCAAATTAGTTGATAAAGGACCGTTAAAGTATTTTTTAGGAATGGAAATAGAAAGAGAGGGAGAAACAGAAAAATTCAAAATCGGTCAAGAACAATATATAAAAAATATTTTAAAATAGTACGGAATGGAAGACTACAGACTTGTATCAACTCCACTCGACGCTGGTTTTCAATTAAATTGTAAAAACGACAGCAAGAAGGTAGATCCAACGCAGTTTCAATCTCTCATTTGTTCTTTAATGTATTTGGCAATTTCTACTCGACTGAATATATTACACTCAGTATGTAAGTTATCTCAAAGAAATACGGATCATGAAGCCGCAGCGAAACATATTGTAAGGTATTTGAATCAAACAAAAATGTCAAAGTTGCATTACTATAAAACTGGGCTAGGTGATTCATTGACGCTGATTGGGGAAGTGATCGTGTTTATAGAAAATCCTATACAGGTTTCGCGCTCTTTTTGGGAGGAAGTGCGTTCTCATGGGAGACCAAGAAGGAGAATACAGTAGCTTTGAGCAGTACAGAGGCCGAACATATGACATTTGCAATGGCTGCAAAGAAAGCTGTATATTTACGAAAACTAGTTGCCGAAATTAACTTACACAACAACAAAGAATCTATGAAATTATATGGAGATAATTTAAGCGCACAAAATTTAGTTCGAAATCCAGTCTATCGACATAAAATATCATTATATTCGGGATATTTTTCAACAAGGACAAATTGATTTGGGTTATGTTTGTACTAACGATATGGTAGCGGGTATTTTAACAAAAAGTCTGACGAAACCAAAGCATTCTAAATTTAAAGAACTTTTGGGATTAAATTAAATGTTTGTAATTAAACAATAGAACTGTATTAGATATTAATTTGAGAAGTAGTGTTGAAATTCTACTTAATATTTATTACTGTTCATATTTAATTTAGAAATATATATGTTTAATTTTTTTCTATATCAGAAATTTTCTAATGAAAATTCAATTCAATAAACTTATATGAATAACCTACACGCAATATTTCTTTCACTGCCATCACATTTCTTATATATCGTAAGTCGATACTAAAATCGAAGGCAATACCTTCAATAGACTTCACTGTGGTTATTCCTTTATATTGATTAGTTCCTTTATTACCTTTATTTTGGTTAGACATTTTAATTAGTTCTTCTAAAAATAATTTTTCAATTCGAAATTTTATTAGAGAAAAAAACAACTTAATGAGGACTTGTGGAAAATTGTTTTCCTTCCTGTATCACTCTCACTTTCTGCCAAATTATAAGTCTAGATTAAGGACCTAACTGTTATTTAAGAAGTACTAAAGTTCGCTCCACTTCGGAAGTACGCTCCATTTTGAAGAAAAATTAATAAAACCAAAATTTTAATAAAGTTACAGATGCCTAAGAGGAAGATGACATGAGAAAGGACTAAGCAAAAAACC
>OZ016503.1:15566490-15572376 GCA_963966595.1 Physocephala rufipes
GTCGAGTTGGAACTGGTGGTTACCGAACTGGCTTCGCTCTCGCTGTCGGTGTCGACCTCCGGCAAATTGATTGGTGGAATGTTCACATTTTTAGCCGCTTTGCTTCTCAAGAGTCTTGCCACTTGACGACGAGTGCGTTGAAAATCGAGGCTATTTCCCCAGAATGTGGTGTTTATAATTTGACTTCGATAGGTCTTATGGCCTATTTCCAGGAACCTCCTCGCAAACCGCAAAAGATAGATTCCACAATCTATCAAGTTGTCTTGATTTGGTACTGGCAGGTTAATGTGGGGTGGGTTATCAATGCTGAAATGTTCTTTTTCTGACCCTCTTTCTCGGTGTGCAAATTCCAACCAAAGGAATGTACGGATTTCTGAAGTGACATTGTGCCGAGAGTCGCTGGGCAGGGAATCCAACACAAGTATTGATGGTTGTCGATCTGCTTCCGTTTTCAAAATGGTATCGTTATTGTTGACGATTACCAGGAAACAATGGTCTTTTTGGTTTATGGGGATTAAAATTTGTTTTTTCTTCGTCAAATTCGCTTTTCTGAACCAACGTTGCACACCTTGATACCGTTCCTCCGGTGTGTGGTTTGGGAAGCGCATCCATCTTTCGTAGAAAAAAGTTGACATAATATGAATTTCATCTGCCATCTCGTTAGGGATAGCTTCCTTCCAAAGCCATTTCAGCGTGAAGTTTACTATGATGTCATTTAGTTTTTGACCGTTGGCTAGGAGTTTATAATCGCCTATTGCGACCTCTGTTTGTTTAGTATATGCAGGTACCAAAACGCCAGAAATACCACTGGTGGGATTCGGCAATGCGTCCATTCGACACACCAATTCATCTATATCTATGCGTTGTCGTTTGCTGCCTTCTACTTCATCGAATGCTTCGGTTGCCTTCCTTACGCGCAAGCGGCCTTTTGGTCCCATCTCCTCCACGCTTTCTTTATCCAACCTTACAGCCCGTCTTTTCCTTTGTTCGATGATGCGGTATCTTTCCTGCATCTTCTTAACACTTTCTTGTAGTTTGGTTCGATAACTCATTTTTTTTAAAGAAAAACACGTCCAAATATACTTAAATTCACAAGATGAATGACCGATGTATCATGGTTATATTCTGGCGTCAGTGGATAGTTTTTTTCAAGGAATGCTTCGATTGAAAAAATTTGAATTTTGTTGTAAAATTTGAAGTTGTAAATTAATCCTTTTATATGCTAGAATTTTTATCGTAGAACTTTTTTATTTGACTTAAATGAGCTTTCTTAATCATGCGCTCGCCTTCTTTCTGTATTTCTATTATAACAGGTGAAACATAATTTTTAACGCAGTAAGGTCCTTCAAATTTTGGAGCTAGTTTGGCTGCAAACCCATCTATAGCCTTAGATAGTGAGTGTTTCTTAAATAGAATCTTTTCTCCGATTTCTGGTTGCCAAGAACGTCATCGTAGATTATAATGGCGAGCTTGTACTGCTGATGCTTCTTCAATTTTTTGTCTAACTAATTTAAATATTTCTTTCAGCTTATTGGCCTTGTCTTCAGGATTTTCTGGTAAATTTCCCGTACCGATTGTAACTTCGTCGTACAATGCTGCTGGCAATCTGGGTTCACGGCCTTGTATTAAATATGCCGGACTATAACCTGTCGTTTCGGAAATGCTGCTGTTGATTGCTAAGCTTATTTCCGGTATATAATTATCCCGTTCTCGGTGATTTTCTTGTGTTAATTGGGCTATCATTGTCTTGATTGTTCGGTTAGCTCTCTCAGCTGCGTTCTCGTGTGGGCTATATGGAGCTGTGTACATTTGTTTTATACCTAGTTCTCGTAAGTAATTTCGAAACGTGCGCGAAGTAAATTGAGTACCATTGTCTGTAAGTACGACCTTTGGCACACCAAATCGGGATAAAATTCGGTCTCTGAAACCTCTTTTGGCGATCTCACTTGTTGCTGCCCTCGCTGGATAAATCTCTGTCCATTTGGAGAATTTGTCTATAAAGACAAGCAATACTGTGTTGCCATGTTTTGATCTCGATAACGGCCCCACAAAGTCGATGCAAATTGTTGCAAACGGTTCATCAGTCATATGGGTGAGCATTTTTCCGGCAGGCTCTTGTTGCTCTGATTTATATTTTTGACAAAGAGTACAACTCTGGACGTATTTGCTGGCGTCGCGAAACATTACGGGCCAGTAGTATCGCTGCTTCAATCGTTGTATGTTTTGTAAATTCCTAGGTGTCCAGCTGCGGTAGAATCGTGGTTTTCGCTTAACACTCGCTGTCGTAAATGTGTTGGCACGCAGAGTTTCCATTGGCTTCCTCCTTCTTGTCCGATTCTTGTTGAGATGTCTCGATAGAGCTGGTTGTCTTGAATTACGTAATCTGGATGTTCTTGTGGTTTTTGTTGAACTTCTGTTTTCTTGTTCTCAGTCCAAGGACATGTATGTTCTTCAGTGACAGTGTGTTCGGCCCGTTCAAGCGCATCTCTAGGCTGTCGGGATATAGCGTCGGCCACCACGTTGAGTTTACCTTTTCGATATTGAACTTCGTATTGATACTGTTGAAGTTCCAGTGCCCACCTTGCTATTCGTCCGGAAGGGTTTTCAATCGAGTTGAGCCACTTTAATGCCAAATGATCAGTTATTACAGTAAATTTGTAACCCTCTAAATATTGTCGTAGCTTTCGTATACTCCAGATGATGGCTAGACATTGGCAGATTCTTCTATACGCTCGATAAATTCTAAGGGATTCCGTGTACCATCGAAATTTATTGACCATTTCCTTATTTTGTCAATGACTTGCGTATTAGTGGCAGGTAATGGTGGTGCATCAAAGTAAACTGGTCATTTTTCATTTACTGGCTGTTCCTCTTGGTCTTGAGCTTCTGTGACTGTGTTACTTGTACTGGGATCGGAAATTCCCTTGTTAGTCGCCATTTCTTTCAATTCTTCTAAACGAGCTTGTACTTCATCCGTGTGTATTATATCGAGAAAAGCAATTAGCGTCTTTCTCAATTCGTCTACCGTTCCTGTATTTTTCAATTTGAATTCGATGCAAATTGTTTGTAGTTGCTCTTTATTTAGTTTATATACCCATCCTGTATAAACCATGTTGATATATTTTTTTTTTGTTTTCGTCGTTAATTGATGTTATCATTTATTGTCCCTGCTCGGGCGCCATTTGTAACGTTGTTTCTTTCGCTGGGGTATAACTCAGCGAGTAATCAGAATTCAGTTCACAAAATATTTTTAATTTCAGTGAAACAATAAATGATTTTTATTCAATTCTATTTATGATTATTATACAGATGGTTTCTTAATTTAATGCTTTTCGAATTGAATATGTGATATAGTTATAATGACAGCCCTGCCGTCCTTGTTTCGTCTTGTTTGAATTGATCGGATCAGCGTTTGTACGTTGTCGTTCCGATATGCGAGTGCGATGTCGAATCTGGTGTGACGCTTGTGATATCTCGTTAACTTGATTGCTCGAATCTTGATGTCGAGCCTGGAGTGTCGCTTGCGATATGACGTCGTTTGTCTAGTGTTTGTCGTGAGTTCGCTTGTCTAGTAACTGTTCGTTTGGTTTGGCAATGTTGGATTTTTGTAGCCAGGATTAAACGGGAGTGAGAAAGTACTCTGACTTAGATTGACAGGTCATGTCAAAGAGTATCCGTCAAGGAATTGTTTTACTGTGTGCCGACAGCCGGAAGTAAAACTTCCATGGGCACTGTCAGACACTTTTCATACAATCCTCGCAGGATGAGCACGATGTACTGGAATTGTTCTACTGTGTGCCAACAGCCGGATGTAAAACATCAATAGACACTGCCAACACTTTTCTTACAATTCGTGTAGCCAGGATAAGTGTATCCACGAAGGAATTCTCCTACTAAATGTAGATAGCCGGAAGTAAAACTTCCATAGACACTATCAAACACCTTTCATACAATCCTAGCAGGATAATTATAAAGGAAGGAAAAGAATGCTACGAAAATCCAACTTACCACTAAAGTATCCGGTTATGTGTTGTCTCGTCGAGAGCTCGAGTGTCACTTCCCCCTATTATGTTTCTGCGTTTGATTTTTATATGCGTTTATTGTTCTTGTTCTCCGACAGTGCTGTCTTTGTTTCTTTCTTTTTTTTAAATTTTATTTACAGTATACAATTTTATTTCAAAGCTATCTATGTTTAATTTATTTTATTTAAAGTACTAATTCTATTTCAAAATATTCAAAGGTATCTATGTTTATTTTATTTGAAGTACTATTACTATTCTTATATATATTTATAATTAAACAACTATTTTATCGTGTGTGCATTTCTAATACTAACCTAAACTATTGTTATTTATGTTTTCTATTTATTTATTTGCAGTTTATTTAAGAATAAAAGTTTATAATTAATATTTTTTTAGAGCTAAAGGCTTAAAACTAAATTAGAAATAAGCAAAATTTAATTATATATAATTTAGAACTAAGGACTTATTTGTTAATTTAATTATTTTATTTAATACTACAGACTTAACACTAATAAGTAATAATAATTTTGTTTTAATAAAAAAAACTAAAACTAAAATAAACATATTAAAAATGTTGAGACGTAGTCGTCTCACTCTCTCCTTACTTGGCAAGAAGAAACAAAAACTGTTGCTGTGCCGGATCTGGCAATGCAGACTTGGTATTCCGTTTGATCCAACTGTACCGCATAGCGTATCTGCCTTTTGTTTTTGTTTCGACGGCTTTCGTTAATTCTAACAAGCAGCTCCTTTGGCCAATCTTCCTGCGGTAACAGTGACTTACCCTTAGGCTGGGTAATTGTGGACACCGGTGGTACTTCATTTGTTTCGGGTGGGACTTCACTTACTGGTGTTGTTGGACGCGTTGTGTGGTTGCTGTTTCTTGCGCTGCAGCTGGTCGAGTTGGAACTACTTGAGCTGGTCGAGTTGGAACTGGTGGTTACCGAACTGGCTTCGCTCTCGCTGTCGGTGTCGACCTCCGGCAAATTGATTGGTGGAATGTTCACATTTTTAGCCGCTTTGCTTCTCAAGAGTCTTGCCACTTGACGACGAGTGCGTTGAAAATCGACGCTATTTCCCCAGAATGTGGTGTTTATAATTTGACTACGATAGGTCTTATGGCCTATTTCCAGGAACCTCCTCGCAAACCGCAAAAGATAGATTCCACAATCTATCAAGTTGTCTTGATTTGGTACTGGCAGGTTAATGTGGGGTGGGCTATCAATGCTGAAATGTTCTTTTTCTGACCCTCTTTCTCGGTGTGCAAATTCCAACCAAAGGAATGTACGGATTTCTGAAGTGACATTGTGCCGAGAGTCGCTGGGCAGGGAATCCAACACAAGTATTGATGGTTGTCGATCTGCTTCCGTTTTCAAAATGGTATCGTTATTGTTGACGATTACCAGGAAACAATGGTCTTTTTGGTTTATGGGGATTAAAATTTGTTTTTTCTTCGTCAAATTCGCTTTTCTGAACCAACGTTGCACACCTTGATACCGTTCCTCCGGTGTGTGGTTTGGGAAGCGCATCCATCTTTCGTAGAAAAAAGTTGACATGATATGAATTTCATCTGCCATCTCGTTAGGGATAGCTTCCTTCCAAAGCCATTTCAGCGTGAAGTTTACTATGATGTCATTTAGTTTTTGACCGTTGGCTAGGAGTTTATAATCGCCTATTGCGACCTCTGTTTGTCTAGTATATGCAGGTACCAAAACGCCAGAAATACCACTGGTGGGATTCGGCAATGCGTCCATTCGACACACCAATTCATCTATATCTATGCGTTGTCGTTTGCTGCCTTCTACTTCATCGAATGCTTCGGTTGCCTTCCTTACGCGCAAGCGGCCTTTTGGTCCCATCTCCTCCA
>OZ016503.1:15572576-15594080 GCA_963966595.1 Physocephala rufipes
ATATATATATATATATATATTATATATATATATATATATATATATATATTATATATATATATATATATATTATATATAATATATATATATATATATATATATATATATATATATATATATATATATATATATATATATATATATATATATTATATATATATATATATATTATATATATATATATATATATATATATATATATATATATATATATATATTATATATATATATATATATATATATATATATATATATATATATATATATATATATATATATATATATATATATATATATATATATATATATATATATATATATATATATATATATATATATATATATATATATATATATATATATATATATATATATATATATATATATATATATATATATATATATATATATATATATATATATATATATATATATATATATATTATATATATATATATATATATATATATATATATATTATATATATATATTATATATATATATATATATATATAATATATATATATATATATATATATATATATATGATTTTTTAAACAGTTAGAAATTTTAGATCCTATAACTTTAGATCCCATAACTTTGTAGAACATATTTTAAACCGTAAAGAATAGCATAATACGCAAAATATCAAAAGTTTTCTTGATAAATTGCAAACCTGGTAATAATAATGACGGTCTGTCAATCGGTTCTATATTCAGGAAGAGATGATAAAGCAAAATAAAAAGGTCCCGACTGACTACGGTGTGAGGCATTTATGTTACCGTGTTTTGCTGTTGTTTAGTTTGAAAGAACACACTTGTTTTTCCGTGCTACCGCCGGTAGTCACTAAGTTGGGTCATGGCTTCTCCTAATAAGTTCTGAGGCAAGCTCATTAAAAGATACAACAGTGCTTTCGAAATAAAATCAACAAAAACGGGCATTTACCAAAAAGCTCCGAACCGGTTGGAAGAAATCCATAAATAATCTCATTTACAAGAGCAAAAAATATTTTCAACGAGTTTATAGATTGTATTCAAATTGAGCAATTTGTGTTAGGATGGCTTAAACCATAGAGTAAGAAATAACAAGAGTCTGAATCACTCAATATCGCTTTATTGTCATAAATGAAGCGGTCGGTCGGGATGCTGAACGAAGTAAGAATTGAGTAAAAATACGATTGCCAAACGAGACGGCCGAATTTATTTCTTCGTGGCGCTCTTTGTATTCACTTTATTATTACTTGTTTGTTATTGCTTTGATTATCAGATTGTTATTAGATGGACGATTTATGCTTGTGTGCGTATGCGTGTGTGAATTACGCATTGCGAATGCTTATTGTTGTGTGAAAAGTACATATGGAACGGCCATTTCACTCTTTCTGCATGAACTAAATGGCAATAATACATACAACAACATTTTCGCTCATCAGCGCGATTGCGAAAATAATTTGCAAAATAAATTCTGAATTTTGATTTTTTCCGTATGAACGAGGAATCGCAAGGCACAAGGCGTCGCGAAAGTATGCTATGGAGCGAGCAGCGCCGCTTTTTGTAGTTAAAAAAATGTAGAGTTACTTATTCCTCATGCCTTTAAAAGCAGACGACATATGGGGGTACACTTATCCACTACAATGGCTTAGATTGTTATATTTTATTTTTGCTTTTAATATTTTAATATTTTTGGATATTTGTTATTCCTTACTTCTACATATATTTGTTAGGTTTTTCAATTGTTATTAATATTTAAATTATAATTAAATATTAATTAAAATATGCAGTTTAACTACACTCAAAATACTGTTTTTTTAATATTATGGTTCTAATATTATTGCTAATATTTAGGTATATTGTTATATATTTTCTAAATTTCTTTCGCGAAAATATTTTCTGGTTTTATTTCCATAATAGTTGCCTTACTCTATTTATTGCTTTCTAAATATAACCCAAACTACTGTTTTTTAATATTATGGTTTTTAATATTATTGCTTATATTTATATTGGTATTTATTCTTTTCAAAATTTCTATCGCGGAAATATCTTCTATTTTTATTTCTATAATAGTCGCCTTGAATGGCCTTGCCGAATATCAAATCCTATCGAATTGTTACAAAAACAATTCAGAATGGAATTGATAATGTACAAAGGATATCCAAACACACTACATATGCATGCAAAATCACATTCATTGTTTACGAAAATCGCATGCAGATATGGCATCTTTTTTCTCTAACAAAGCAGAGAATGTACAAACGCACGAACGTGTGTAA
Organism: Physocephala rufipes; assembly: GCA_963966595.1. NCBI lineage: Eukaryota > Metazoa > Arthropoda > Insecta > Diptera > Conopidae > Physocephala > Physocephala rufipes. The sequence goes on from OZ016503.1 coordinate 15,574,843, forward strand.
AAAAGAATACACAAACACACGACACATGCTCACACATTGTCATCCTTGTCGGATATTTGCCGCTACAAGAACAAAACAACAGCAGTACGAAACGAAGTCTCTGAGAAACACTATGAACAATGAAATAAATGGATGAGAAGAGAATAGCAAATGAAAGCACTCACTAATGAGTGAAAATGGTATCTGTTATTGGATCGCACGAAGAAAAATTTGCTTGTACCAGATTCGGACTCTTGTTATTTCTTACTCTATGCTTAAACCATAGAGTAAGAAATAAAGTGAAAATAATAAAGTGAATACAAAGAGCGCCACGAAGAAATAAATTCGGCCGTCTCGTTTGGCAGTCGTATTTTTACTCAATTCTTACTTCGTTCAGCATCCCGACCGACCGCATCATTTTGACCAATAAAGCGATATTGAGTGATTCAGACTCTTGTTATTTCTTACTCTATGCTTAAACCTATGCACTTATTGTAGGTCCATGTGCGACTGAAACAAGTATGCTACATAATCAATCAAATAATATAAAAAGACAAATCGACCAATCGGACCAGCGCACACCTCAAAAAAAACATTCACTGAAGTGGCAAACAATTAAACACAATTCTACTAAATCGCTACTATATCCATTAGCAAAGTGACTGCGTGGATACTGATATTTATGATGATGCTGCTCATGTTGATGTAATAGGAAAGGACTCTGTGGTAAACTTAGGGCTTGGTTTGGATATTGAGAAATAATTGTCGTGCATATGACTAAAAGGCAACAGTAAATGTTCGAAATGTTAGTGAACATTACTATAGGGGCTTTCGTTAGGTGGGCGGGAGTGGGAGTTGTAACAATTGTGGTTTGTCGCTTTTCCGTTCAGATTCGATATCTAAAATAGTTGGCATTGCTGAAGTGACTGTACTTGGATATAAATTCGCATTAATAGACAAAAAGTTCGCGAGAGTGTCAGGAGCGTTGCGAAAACGCGCAGAGAGACTCAGGTGTGCGGGTATTTTATGCATTTTCAAATATTCAAAACAAAGTCAATATCCCAAGCTACGAAATTTTCTTATATAGTACGTTGTAGAAGAAATCACAAAATCTAAATAAAGTGCGGGTACAGGGCTTTAACAAAAGAACCTCATGTGGCTCGAAGTTAATCAACTCAACCGCAAACCAGCTGGGGTCAACTCAAGTGGTCAAACGTTTCTCGAAGTGCTCAATCCTAGGACCATAACAGAAAGGTTGCCACTCACTACGTATGTACATGGATGTGAGGTTTCTATGTTGGCATGTCGTCACATACTAGCCTTCTCTCCAGTGCCACTATTCTCGGATGTGCTATCTTTGAGGGATTTACATTTGAACAGGGATGTGTTTGCAAATCAAAATCAGGCGAATATAAAATTCAACCCCTGATGTACACACTAGGCACTCGTCATTGAGCTCTTCAATCAGTTTTCAATTTCGATTTTAATTAATGAATTTGGGGTAGATGATCAGAGCCCAAACCTTTAATCCGAAGAGCTTATCGAATGTGGGCTGAGAGGGTCATATTGACTGCTCCGATGTAGGATTATGGAACTGAGAAATGGGATAATAATCTATATGCCAAGTTTGTTTGAAGATATATTATGGCAAATTTGTGAGATTACAAAAGCTTTGCAAACACGGACAGTTCTCTGAAAGAATTTCAAACAACTAACAATTTCTGAAAGAATATTTTCAGGAATTAACGCACCAGAATAAATTACATAGTCCCGATATTCAGTTGTCTACTGCTCTAATTTGATGAACGTTAAATTTTTATAGGTCCTTAATAGTCTAACCCAAAATCTTTGCACTTGTCGCAAAAATTATTTATCACCCCTGTATCATATATTTTTCAGCTGTTGAAAATCGTAGTGGCGACAAACAAAAAGTGTTTGGTAATGAATTCAATCCATGCATTTTGAGACTCCCAACTATTGCCCACAATCCTACCATTTACATTTTACATAACAAACCGACAGTCTTAATAAGTCCTCCGATAAGTCTTTTACTTGTCCTTCCGACTAATCCGACTAGTCTTCTCCTTATCATAAGGAGAATAGCCTTCTCCTTATCATAAGGAGAAGACATTGATCGATCAACAGGGCAACGAGGTGGTCCAACGCACGCACGTCAACTGCGCTCACTTGCCTTGTCAATACTGCCCATCTTCCTCTTCCTTCCACCATTTCACTGCTCCCAGTCTGAGAGTGATATCTGGAATCTGGCAATCCTGAACATCATTCTTGCTTTTGTTGCCCATGTTATTATTGCTGTCGTTGTTATTGTTGTTATCGTTGTTATTATCATTGCCATTGCTTCCGTTTCTGCTGTCAGTAAAGCAGAAATTTTATGCAACTAATCTTCTGACATCCATTTTGGTAACAGTCAATGTTTTTTTTTTGTGGCTATGTGTTACCTTTAGTATTCTGTCCACTACGTCGGACAAAACTTATATAGGATCCAAGTGCATCGGACAATAATAGAAGTAAAGGATACTGAAGTGTACTAATCTGGAATAAATAAATATCCTTTGCGGAAAGGACTGAATGAGGGGGACAAGTTGGTGGCAGAATCCTTGAGTACTTTTGACGGATTGCGCAGAGAATAGCTTTGGATATCCTTTGCTTTTTATTGAATTGGTGATGAGGATTTGGTAATATTTATGTTTGGTTTTCAATTTTTTAGTATCATTAAAGAATTATGTTTTAATTAAAATAATAGGCCTTTGTGTCGGAAATTAATAAAAATCCAAATAAATGTTTTCTGGTCCCTCTCACAAGGTCAGCTCATGAAGTTGTAAAATTGAAAAGATTTTATTGAAGACAACCAACAAATAAACCAGAATCAAAAGTAAGAAAGAAACTTTATTAATAACTATATGTCTCCAATATATATGATTTATAAATAGCAGAAGGCACTAAATCAGTGGGGCTTTTTATTATAAACGAGAACTAAAAACCGGGGTCTTCATGAGGGGCCAAAAATTTGAGACTGCCGCGATTGGATTTAAATTTATCAATCATTTTCCTAAGACCGCTATTACATTGCAATCATTTGAATGGCCATTCAATGCGTTGTTTTTGTTTTTCAGTGCAAACCTGTCATCTCTCACAAAATTGTGATTCTCTCGAGAGGATGAACTTGCCGCAGGCCATTCAAATAAATTGCCGTTGGCGAACCCAATCATCAATCAAAACACAGTTCCAGTGTAGTGAAATAAAATTGTATTGGCTTTTAGTAGAAGAGAAAACAAAATTTGCATAAATAAAATATCATTATGTAAAATTCACTTATTTTACGCATTTTTTTAGCTCTGACACTACTCAGTATTTGCCAAATTGGTGTTCGTTTGAATTCAATGTAATATACCATCAAATTGACGAGAGAGTAAAATTTGTTCATTTTTCTCCGGATTGACCATTCGAATGATTGCATTGTAATAGCTGTCTAAAGGTCCAATTAGTCAGAACGTATCGTAACGTACGTAGAAAACTGAGATTAATTAAAACGTTACAGTTGATTGTGTGTCATAAAGAATGCGACTTGAAAATGGCTGGCAACAGAAAACTAAAATTGTTTCTAATTATCTTATTGGGATTAAAATTAAAGCAAAGAACTCGAAAGTGGAAGGTGCGCCCAATTAATAGACATTGGGCTAAATATGGCTGCCATTAAATAATTTTTAGAAATATTAAGGCTCTGGATACTGATCAGCTTTTTTTGCACACGAGGATGACGGCACCTATATACGATTTGCTCCTGAAATTGGTGTTAAAGCACCTACGAGGGCCTCGTGAACGTATTGGTCCTGAGGAACGGCTATTTCTCACAATATTGTATGTATTATAACACTAAATACACGTGATTTGATATGGGATCTCTTGGCTCCAATTTATGTGAGCGAGCCCACAACATTGCAATACAAAGATATTGCAGATGATTTTGGTAACATATGGAATGTGCCGAATTGTGTCGGCGCCATTGATGGCAAACACATCGCCGTTAAATACCCACCGATGTCATGGTCACAATTCTACAATTACAAAAAATTTTCAGAATCTTATTAATGGCGATTTCCGACGCTAAATATACGTTTACCGTGGTAAGCATTGGAAGTTTTGGAAGCGAAAGCAATGCAGGTATAGATTCACATATATCTTGAAAAGTAGCATTACTAATTGTGAAAAAATTTTTAGGAATATTTCGATCTTTACGATTCGGGCAAGAACTTATTTCAGGAAGGTTACCTTTACCATCAGATGCCCCATTATACAGAGGTTCTCTTTCGAGGTTCCCGCACTACTTTGTGGGCGATGCAGCCTTTCCGTTGCAGCCAAACTTAATACGACCATATGCTGGCACCAATTTAGATACGGAAAAAAGTATTTTTAATTATCGACTACCGAAGGCTCGTCGCGTGATTGAAAATACTTTCGGTATTTTAACCGCTCGTTGGCGTATGTTACGAACAACTTTGGAATTTAGGCCGGAAAATTGCGAAAATATTGTGCCCGCATGTATTGCGTTGCACAACTTCGTAATGTTGAACGACCACGAGAAGTTTTACAACCCACCACAATATATAGATTGCGAGCGGCCAGATCGTCAAGTGAAAAACGGCCTTTGGAGAGCAGATTTAAGAGGTCTGGGTAGACCATTTCGGCCCATACCAACTGCGATTCGCAGAGGCTCTGCATTGGCGACACAACTTCGCAATATTTTGGCAAATCACCTAGATACAAATGGAGCTATTCATAAAAAGGTAAAATTATTTTGCCCAACTCGTTGAAACTATAAGAGAAACCGTCATTTATAAATATATTTATATCACAACTCTTGCATTTCAATTTACCTTAACTATAAATATAAACTTATATACATATATAAAATTTTCATTTTAATTATATAATTTTAATTATATATATTTGAATTTTAATTTTCGTTTATTCCATTTCAATATATCCTATTCCCTTTCAAAAAGGGAAGAAGGATGTATTAACGTTGATACTAAGTTTGTAACGCAGTGAAGGAGCTACAATAGATATAGAAAGGTATATATATATTCTGGCTCAGAATAATCCCCTGAGTCGATTTAGCCCTGTCCGTCCATCTGTATGTTTTTCTGTCTGTCTGTCTGTAGAAATCACGATTACAAGAGAGTGAATGAAGCGATGATATTGAAATTTGGTATGAATATTTCGTGTTAGGATAGGCTGTTTGGTATTGATTATGATTTAAATCGTGTTTAGAGCTCAATTTCTTAGCTCCGAGTACGAACTTAAATTGTATATCAGAGTATACCAGCTCATTTGAAAATATAATCAAAAAATGGGCGTGGTTCGCCTACTAGAGACAAAATTCGTACAGACGTTCTGGCGTAAAAATGGAGATACTGACATGCAATTTGGAACAAATATTCCGTCATCATAGGATGGGTGGTGTTGAAAACGGATGAAATCAGGAAACTGCCACGCCAGGATATATAAGATTCGGCCAGGCCGAAGATAACGTTCTTACTAGTTCTTATTTTACTTCAGTTCAAAAAACATAACATAGATTTATTTATTTAATTTCAAAAAAACAACATAAATGTATTTATTTCATTTCAAAAAAAAAAAACAACATAAACTTTACTTTAACTATAAAGAAGATCGTATGACTAATTCTCATTCCATTTTACTTACTTACTAATTCACATTAGTTCACGCATCGCGCGAGCTTGCTTAAATTAGTCCGTATCGTTTATGAGCGCTATCGCTCTACCAAAATTATTGCTGCATTGTTTGCCTCGTCTTCTTTTTTGAATATTGCCAACGCTTCGTAGAGCATATTAACCAAATTGTTTTTTTCTTTTTTGTTCCGAGGCTGGCGAAGGCGACGATGGTTGTTCTGGTATCGGAGAACAATAGCGCAATCTGTAAAAATATGCTTCTTGCTGTCGTGGCGCTATATATTGTTTCAAAAAATGCATTGTGTCAAAGAAGATTCTCCCAAGAAAGTGCGCCACTATCCGAGGCAGCATTGAGCCGCCGCCACTCTCTCGCGTATCTGTCTCTTAAGCTTGTCCACCTCTTCATGCACAGATCCTCTATAAATATATAGAAGACGTAATATATAATATAATGCTATAATAATATAATCATATAAGTAAATATGTAAGTGATATATGACATGAATATGTGCTTACCAGGTGGTCATAGCTTTTCGGTAATTTGGTCCAAATGGTCCTCTTTTTTCTGGGATCCTATAGTTTAGGCAGCCCGTATTAAATAAGGCTTCCTCGTCAGAAATTTCATTTATCAATTATTCGTAATCCATCGCTTTCGAAATTAAAATTGCAATTGCAACTAATTATATTAAAAACAGCTGTTTGTCATTTTTTCCGCGTCGACGTAGAAATCGTAGATCGAACCTAATTAATTTAGGTCGCTACGATACGATACGTTACGATACGTTTTGAGTAATCGCAATCATTAAATCTAATGTAAATGTTTCCATCAGCTGATACGTTACGTTACGATACGTTTTGACTAATTGGACCTTAGGTATTTTAATAACGCAAGCTTCCATAGCTTGAAAAAGGTAAGCAAATAAATGACAGAAGAGCTCAAGATTTGCGTATAAGACAAGGTGTTGGTTAGTTAATTAGAGGCTCGCGACAATAAAAATTCTTAGCTTACTATCAGCCTTCTAAAATTCGTTAACTATCTCGTAGTTGATAGAAAACTAAGAGGCCTTGAGTTTAAAATAAAAGTTCAATTAGTCGAAAGAAATAATGCTAAGAAAGCTTTCGTTCGTAAAAATTAATATTTTATTGATTTTGAATATTATTCTTCAGATATAGTAAAATTGCGTTATAATCATTATCGTAAAATTTCCCATAGCCTATTTATCATTTACAATAAACAATACTTTTCTAAAAAGACACATCTGTTTGGATACTTACAATAGCATCAGAATTTTGAAACATTCTGTCATAATAGAATCGGTAGCTTCCTAATTTTACCATTATCTATCATCATTGTACACGTATAGCGACCATGGTTTTATTATAATAAATCTCGGAATTCGGCAATGAGAGGCATGTAAAATTCTAAACAATCATGGGCCACTTTGCTGGGGAGTTCAGTGTCATAAATATTAAATACTCAGCAGAAGAAGCGGGTAAAGGTCTTATGGACGGAATAAGGAAAGCTTGTGACGCTCCTATGTCCCGAAAAAGTAACACATGTCATGGAAAACACAAATAAGTCTACTGGTAGAACGATAAGATTGCAAAGGAGTTCAAGAAGCTGAAGCAGATTATAGATAAAAAAAGCTCTTAGACCTGGTCTAATTCCTAATGTCGCAATTAAAATAATACTAATTACTAAAATCGCTTACACGCTTTCACGATCCAAACTACTTGTGTAATATTTTATTCAGCTATTTTCATAAGTGAGTACTTATTTATAATACGGTCAACGGCAAAAATAAATATACACATACAGGGGGTGTGCCACGGGACTCAATACTAGGCCCACTGTTTTGGAATATAATGTACAAAGAAGTACTAAAATTAAAAGTTTACCTCCAAGACCACCAAGTATCAAGATAATCGGCTTCGTGGACGACATTCTTATTGTGATGGTAGGCAAAACAATATCGGAGCTCACCAGTGAATCAAACTCAACAGTGAAAATTGTCAAGAGAAAGAAAGCGGAATCTGTTTGCATAACTGTTGACAATTGTTAAATCACTTCGAAACCGACTGTAAAATGTCTCGCCATTATAATGGACCGCAGACTTTCCTTTAAGTACATATTGATTACGTTCACCGCAATGCGGTATAAGCTGCAAAAGCGTTATCGAGGATGATGGCGAATTTGAAAGGCCCTAAGCGAAGGAAAAGGCAACTACTGGCTAATGTGGTTAAATCTATAATTCTGCACCGAGCTCCGCTATGAGCAGAAGCAATTAGGAAAGCATCGTATGTCCGCGTAATGAGGGTGGTGTATGGACCTTGGTATTGACAGCCTTCTCCTTTACTTTAGTTTTGACAGATTTCTCTGGACGCGGAAAGTAAGAAATTTACAGCTTTTACAGTTCCAGGAAGAGGCTTGCATTAGTGGAAAATAATGCCATTGGTTTGCATTCAGATTCCGCAACATTTTAACGAGCACTAGACCAGGTAATAGGACCAATAGGGGAACTACATATATTCGCTTATTTGGATGACATTATTGCCATAGAAAACACGCTCGAGGAGCATATGAGAAGTCTGCGTGAGGTCTTTCGAGATTGCGGGAGGCGAATTTAAAGATAAACGAGAAAAAACGTGAATTTTTTAAACAAGACTTAAAATATTGAGAACACGTAGCTTTCAAATATGGCATTCACACCTATCCCGAAAAAATGGCGGCGATAAAAAAATTACACCGCCGACAAAGGTGCGTGGAGTGCGTTCCTCTCCCAAAAAATTGATGAAATAGAGAGAGTTATAGTTTATGCTAGCCGTTATTTAAATAAACCAGGAAGGAATTATTTGCCAACAGAGAAAGAATGTTTGGCTATTATATGGGGCATCAGGAAGATGATAACGCATCTGGGAGGTTACCGTTACCGGTCACCACGTTAAAGTGGCTAAACTCTATAGAGAGCCCAACAGGTCGTATCTAACGGTGGACTTTAGAGTTGCAGCAATACAATTGTGATGTAAGATACCACAAAGGTTAGTGGAACGTCGTTGCAGATGCATTTTCTCGAGAGCAGGTGAATACAGTCAATGAATTAAACGAATTAAACCAGCAATGCAAATAGTATCAATATGTGATAACGAAGGCACAGGAAAATCCAGTTAAGTTTGCTGACTATACGACTGAAAACGGTCGGCTCTATCGACGTCTCCCTGGACAAGCAAATGAAGGCTTCGAAGCCTGGAAGGTATGTGTGTCACTACCACAACAAAGCAGAGTTCTGTGCGAAAACCATGAGGACTAGTGCGCCGGACATCTAGTGTTCCGGAAGACCATAGCACAGGCATGCGATAGATATTATTGGCTCAGAATGTACGAGGATATCCGACGCTTTGTACCAGTTGTGAATTTGTGCCAAACTGCCAAATAGTGCCAAAACTTTAAGTCTACGCAGGAAAAGAAGGTAGCAATGATGTTAACACAGATACCCGAAGAACCATAGTCCATTCTTTGCGCAGATTTGCGCAGAGAACAATAGCGCAATCTGTAAAAATATGCTTCTTGCTGTCGTGGCGCTATATATTGTTTCAAAAAATGCATTGTGTCAAAGAAGATTCTCCCAAGAAAGTGCGCCACTATCCGAGGCAGCATTGAGCCGCCGCCACTCTCTCGCGTATCTGTCTCTTAAGCTTGTCCACCTCTTCATGCACAGATCCTCTATAAATATATAGAAGACGTAATATATAATATAATGCTATAATAATATAATCATATAAGTAAATATGTAAGTGATATATGACATGAATATGTGCTTACCAGGTGGTCCTAGCTTTTCGGTAATTTGGTCCAAATGGTCCTCTTTTTTCTGGGATCCTATAGTTTAGGCAGCCCGTATTAAATAAGGCTTCCTCGTCAGAAATTTCATTTATCAATTATTCGTAATCCATCGCTTTCGAAATTAAAATTGCAATTGCAACTAATTATATTAAAAACAGCTGTTTGTCATTTTTTCCGCGTCGACGTAGAAATCGTAGATCGAACCTAATTAATTTAGGTCGCTACGATACGATACGTTACGATACGTTTTGAGTAATCGCAATCATTAAATCTAATGTAAATGTTTCCATCAGCTGATACGTTACGTTACGATACGTTTTGACTAATTGGACCTTAGGTATTTTAATAACGCAAGCTTCCATAGCTTGAAAAAGGTAAGCAAATAAATGACAGAAGAGCTCAAGATTTGCGTATAAGACAAGGTGTTGGTTAGTTAATTAGAGGCTCGCGACAATAAAAATTCTTAGCTTACTATCAGCCTTCTAAAATTCGTTAACTATCTCGTAGTTGATAGAAAACTAAGAGGCCTTGAGTTTAAAATAAAAGTTCAATTAGTCGAAAGAAATAATGCTAAGAAAGCTTTCGTTCGTAAAAATTAATATTTTATTGATTTTGAATATTATTCTTCAGATATAGTAAAATTGCGTTATAATCATTATCGTAAAATTTCCCATAGCCTATTTATCATTTACAATAAATCCAGATTTTATTGGCCCTTTACCACGGTCGGCGCATGGTAATACAGTAATTCTAGCATTTTTCGAAAAATTTTCCAGATTGACAGAAGTCGTGCCCTTACGAAAAACCACTACTGAAAGATTAAAGAAAAAGTTCATAGAAAGAATTTTTGCACACAATTGTGTCCCGAAGGTTCCGGTTTTCGACAATGGAACACATTTTACCAGCCATCAGTTTAGGGATTTTCCGCAGGAAATGAGAATCCGTCAGCAATTTTCGGAGCCATACACGCCATGAGCTGATACAGAAAGTTACTCTAGTGGTAAATACTATGGCATCAGGGTCTGTTAGATTCATTGTACAAGGACGTGAACCACGAATACCACGGGCATTTTTTGATGAGGTTACTCTGGGAACAGGAATGAGATCTCAAACCTCACTAGAGAAAACAAGCAGATTAAGAAAAATTTATCAAATCGTGAAACGGAACTTAGGGTGGTCAGTACAGGATCAAAACAGATATTATAATTTGCCTTGAAGAACATGGCAGCCAAAAATTGGACAACTTGTCTTTGTTATATTTTCGGTACCGCTTGTCGAAGGCCGCTGACAAGTTTAATACGAGGTTAACGTCGAAGCTAGGAGGACCGTTTCGCGTTGGACTGACACCACCAGTTGTCGTAAAGATTAAAGAGAATGGCAACCGCAAGGAGCGCTTGGTGCATATCAGCGAAACAGAGAAATTCCACCATAGTTCTTTAACAGTGATCCCAGAGAAGTAGCCGTAACACTAACACCAGTTGCTGTTTCTGTAACTGCTTATTAAAGTTCAAATATCCAGTCTTACGTAGTTGAATTATAACAATCGTAAAGCATCTCGGTCTGATAAAAATCCTATTGACGTTGACTATAACGATACATATATATTTAACTTAATTTATTTCTTTTATTTATTTAACTTTATTTTATTTATTTAACTTTATTAGGAGAATCAAACAGGGTTAGTCTAGAAATCCTCATAACATTTCTGTGAACTTCTGCAACTAGGCTAAATTAAGATAACATCGAATCCATATGTAAAAAAATTATAATATAAAAATCGGCGTTGGCATACCTTGAGCTGTGTTTCACCTCGGCATTGAATTCAGTCAATTAATGGTTACCTGCCTGTGAGGTACATGTTTTATTATTCACCTTTTGCGTAGGTAAGTATTGAAACAGGGTTCACGACATAAAACAATTTGAGATAAATTAATTAGCTTTCTGTTTTAGTAAAATAATTACCGCAAAGCTCTATTTGAAATAATCACATCTCCCGTTTGTGCAATCAGAATTATTCTCTAAGACCAAAAAGAAAAATAAATGATAAATTTTAAATTTCCCTAAGTGCGCAAAAAGTACCTTATTCAATAAAAAAACCATACCACTTCCGCCGCTGTTTGTTCCTAACGATAATAATAGCATTCAATTTTGCTTTATGTGACTTTAATTACTGTTTAAAATAGTAATTCTTTACCAACTAAAGTAAGCGCGCAAAAAGTACTTTTCCTAACATGAAAATAATTATTATTGCCGTGAATGTAAATATCAAAAGATCAAAATAATTACCCTCGTTTGAAATAAGCACAATTAATATGGTTAATAATTAATTAATAATGAATTAAATACTAATAATATTTTATCAATTACACAGAGTGCGCATGAAGTACTTTTCCTAAATTGTAAATATTAACGCTGGTGCTATTACGTCACTGATATTTTCACCACATTGTTTTTAAAATAATTGGAACAAGTACAATAATAGAAATAATTAAGTGAAATATATAGCGGATGTAAGGACGAAAAGTAAGGATATAATGACGAAAGTAAGGATTTGCTGCAGAAACTGCCCCAGCGGGACAAAATTATATTCGTTCCCGAAGGAGTGTCCATTGCCAAAGGTAAGTTTGCGAATTGGAAATTTTTGCTCGCTAATTGGTAGCAGTAAAAATATCCAGTTGGCCGACGTTTAGATAATAAGATTTACATGCAAAATAAGAATAACTATTAAGGTTCTAGTAAGAATTTTCTAGATATTTACTAAATAAACCAATTCTGAGGCTGGAACCACACCAAGTTAACAATTGGACGGAAGCTGAACCTTTCCATATTTTCCTAGGTAAGTACAAAACTTTCTTTTGTGTTTTACATTTAATGACCTTTATATTTTTCTAGGAGTATTGATGGTTCGACGTGGTTTCAGGAGTGGGGGTGGGTGCACTCGCTTGTAAGTAATATAATAATGGGTGTAGAACACATAATGTGCAATTACATATTATTGCCTAACATTTTGGATATCGTTCCTGTTACCAATATTAATTTTTCTTTCGCTTTTTAATAACACTTAATTTTCCTATTTTCCTATAAGTAATTTGTATTTTATTTCCCTACTGCACGTAACTATATAGAAGAATAGAATGTTTTCAATAGTGGGCAAAAAATTTATATGCATGCGAAAGACATTTTTCCGAGGAAATGCGACGTCGAAGAGACTCTATCCCGGATGTAAATTTATGTTGCATGTTTACTCCAGAGACTAAAACACGGGATAAAACACCAGAGACTAAAACACGGGATTCTAAAGCGAATGTTATTAAAGATAGCTTAAAAGCATATTATCCACAAACATATAAAGTTGGTGAATCATCTGATATGTGCAATTCATTTTCCTCCCGCAAACCTCTTCTACCATTGTTTTTAAATTATGAGACGTCCTGAAGATCCACTGCCACTGGTTGACCTGGGTACAGGTCACACCACTCAAGTAGTTAGTTGCAAGATTCAAACGCCTCAAATTTTGTTTAGCAGAACCCCAAGAAAGCTTTTATATATGAAAAAAATTAAATCCTTAAATAAAAGAATTAAGCTTTTATTAAAACAATTGAAGATAAAAAAATCATTGCATAAAATTAAAAGATAAAGTTGTTCACGGGAATGTTCACGGGAGGAAAATGAAGCAAACAAAGTTGAAGTGATAGGTGAATTTTGTAAAACGCTTCCAGCAAAGCAAACCTTAGATATTGCGTAGAAAATAGTGTTAAGAACGCTTCTCGCCAACCTAACGGACGAAGATATGATGACAAACTGAAAATGCTTGCTTTGGCTGTTTTTTTTGTCACCCTTAGCCTACCGGTACCTAAAAGTTTCCCTCAATTGACCTGAAGAATGAACGCTTCGAGAGTTTGTTTCTGACTGGCCAAAATCTCCAGGATGTTCCTACAGTGCCTTGAAATCTTTAGAATTTCGAAACCGTGGTTTTTCTTCGAAACAACGCTACATTTCCGTCTCCTGTGACGAAATGGCGCTCAAAGCAAATCTCTTTTATAATAGACATGAAGACAAAATCATTGGACTCGAAGATTTTGGCGACGAAAACCGCACTAGTAGAACGGCTGATACGGTTATGGTTGTTATGGTTCAAGGTATTGGAGGAGCACCTTGGAAACAACCCCTTGCTTATTTCTTCCTGCGCGGTCCTTGCCAAGGAGAAATACTTAAAAAATATGTGCTTGAAGTTATTTCTCAGCTCTATCTAAGCCATAAATCTTATCCCCTGCCAATTTGTCTACGATCAAGGATCGAATTTTGTAAATTTTTCTAAAATTGTGGGGGTGACCGAAACTAATTTTTAATTGTCAAAGAGAAAAAAAATTTCTTTTTTCACGACTCTACTCACTCTCTAAAAAGCACTAGAAAATGTTTGGAGAATTCTAAAAACAAAGTATTATTTAATAACAAAAAAGTAAGTTGGGTAGATATTGTCCATTTTTATAATTTAGATTCCCAGTTATCTATTGGATGCGCACCTAAACTAACTGCATCACATATTCATCCAAACAGTTTCGAAAAAATGAAAGTGTCTCTAGCTGCTCAGGTCTTTAGCAACACAGTTGCATCTGGCATGGATGCCTTGTACGCTTCAGGGCGGATCGATGTCAGCAAGGCCCCCACAACACCTAACACAGTGGAATTTTTATTGTTCGTCGATGAACTTTTTAACGTTTTTAAATGCAGCGACCCACTAGTCCAATGTCAGTCAAAAAAAGTTTTTTCCAATAGTAATAGTCAGGCAGATTTTCTAAAGAAGGCCATAACCCTCTTACTTTCAATACAAATTTTAGATTCTCGGGGCGTTGACATTAAAAATTATTTTTCCTTCATAAAGGGTTGGCTTCTTAATATTTCCAGTCTTCATTTCCTTTAGGACTTTTTATCTCGCCAGGGCTTTCAACATATTCCAACATGGCGGCTTTCCAAGACTCCATCGAACATTTTTTTGGACAAATTAGGAGAGGGTTTGTTCCAAAAGCGTTAGGGTTTAGATTATGACTTAGTAGTGAAAGGGAATTGCGAGCCATTTAATTATGAAAGCATTCAGGAATTTGATTCTAAAGATATTCTAAACCAGGTATATAATGGCTCGCTAGTGCAGGACACCTCGTGGCAGCATTTCCAAAGTTTGCCAAGGCCACAACCTTCAGCAATCGACACCGTAACAATCAATATAAGCGAACTTAATTTATTAAAAGAAGATGCGTTTGCTTATGTTTGCGGTTGGTTGTACTTGAAGTATCACAAGCTTCATAATTGTTCGCAGCCTTTACCGGTTTTTGGAAATGATGTCACAATAGAATTTTCTTTCACATTAGAAAAGGAATTCCAAAATTGCGAGCTTGTTAAAGCTCCTCGCGAATTTTTAATTTACGTTAAGCAATTAGAGTCTAGGTTGATAGGAGTTTTTAACTTAGCATGTCACAGAAACAATCTCAGTAGGTTTTTAGTTTCCGAAATTATAGACAAGTATACAGAGTATAGTTGTTGCCAGAATTTTAAAAACCACGACTTCGTGGCACTCCTTGTTAGAATTAGAATCCATTTTGCCATAAAATTTTTCAATACGGACATAAATAGTACTAATCATAAAAAGAAGATTTTTTGTATTACGCATATGTGAATTATTCCGTATTAGTCGCTGGGACATATTTTTGAATCAAACTCTATTCCATTACTTTCATATTTACATCAGATTTATATCATTGTATATTATTCACTTTTACATCATTGTATATCACTCACATTTATATCATTGTATATTATTCACATGTATATCGTTGTACATATCATTTTATATTAATATCCATACTATTTTTATTTGCTATAATCGAGACTACTTAATTTTTATTGAATTACATATCATGGTCTAAATTTATATTAATTTGTCATGTAATTAACGCTTCAATTATGCCATTTTTATTAACGATTGTCATGTTTTAATTGCACAATATAATAAATAATATATATTACTAACGTGCTAACATCATGTATCAAATTGTGATTATTTTTATGTACAGAATTTAATTATAATTATAATTATTTATTGTAAGGGTGAAATAGGCCTACTGGGGAACCGGACACCCAAAAAAATCGGTAAGGCATCACAGTGCATACCTCATGGTGATGTGGAAATGCACCTATTGTTCACATAATTATATAAAAGTATTTACACAATTTTTATTAAAATGTTAACTTACTTAATAAATAATAATAAACTTAGCTCAATTAAAATAACATATTAGTTGAACTAAAAATACTTAAAAATTCAATTATTATATTATAAAACAAGAGTATTACAAGCATATACAATAATAATATTGCAAATATAAAACAAGGGCAAACAGAAATTACATAAATAAATTAATTTTTCTAAACAAATTAAATTATGCATTTATTATAAAATTATTTGTAATCATACTTAACATACTTTAACATACGAAATTATGCATTGATTACAAAATTATTTGTAAGCATACTTAACATACAAACTTAATAATTTGGATGATATTAAACTGTGACTAGGGCAGCACTGTGAAATACACAGTCTGCACCATAGAAGACTTTATCCATCGTTTTCTATTCAGAAATATTACCAATAAAAGAGTGAAAATGCGAGCAGGAAGATGAATCTGAAAAATTAAGGAAATGTGAAAAATGAAGGTTATAAAAGCGTTGGAAAAATAGGCCAAACATATTTACCAAGGATACCTATTAAGTCAATATACAGCGCAAGATCCACTAAACGAACTTCCCAAGGGAATTCCCAAACGAATTAAGCCAAACGTTGATGATAGGTTGGCCGATAAAGTCACTACCATTAAATTTAACACTAAAAGTCACTACTATTAACCATTAAACATAACTTCTCCATTAAATGAGCTAATAAAAGAAGGACTAACTCAACTTTCGATCTCGTTGGATGTTTCACAAAAAAGCCTTACAGCACATAACATGACTTGCGAATATAATGAAGGAGATTCCCGAGGTAATGGAAAACTGAAAAAGCTTTTAGAAACTTCAAACCGGCGGAAAACGCGATATTTTATGTTTAAAATTTAGTTTCGGTGGGACACGACTTAAAGTAATTCAGTTAAATCACTTCAACCACAAATAATTTTGGGAAAATTGCGGTTATCCTATACGAGGATCTGAGGCACTGTATTCCTATTCCGAGTATGGACACCACGCGCAGGTAATTTAAAATAGCCGTTGCTATTAATAATTCACTTTCACCAAGGTTTAACTAAAAGCACGGATTTAATTTTTGCCGAAAAATTAACACGAAGAATTGTTGATATTAGTTGTTTACATAGTATTATCACGAAATGTCATACGTGACATAATTTTGATGAACTACGCACACATATTTAAAGGTCCCGTACGTGAGTTTCGGTCGTGAAAAATTTTGATTTTTTTGGCCACATTTTTTTGTGGGTTTTTCTATCCTATCCTATTTTATTTTTTATCCTATCCTATCCTTTCCTATATCATTATCTCTGAAGTTAATTGAAATCACTTTACAGTAGAAAATTAACTAGCTACTAATAAACTACACCTTTTCCAAATGTACTTCAAATTTTGTCAAATGGACTCCAGAATAACG
Source organism: Physocephala rufipes (assembly GCA_963966595.1). Lineage (NCBI taxonomy): Eukaryota > Metazoa > Arthropoda > Insecta > Diptera > Conopidae > Physocephala > Physocephala rufipes. Next base: position 15,592,031 of record OZ016503.1, read on the forward strand.
ATATGGACTTCAGATTTTTACAATTATATTTCAGATTTCTCAAATTTAATTTCAGGTTTCTCCAATTGGACTTGCGAATAGTCAATTGGACTTCAGATTTCTTCAAATGGACTTCAGAATAACGATATGGACTTCAGATTTTTACAAGTATATTTCAAATTTCCCAAATTTAATTTCAGATTTCTCCAATTGGACTTGCGAATAGTCAAATTAACTTCAGATTTTCAAACATGGACTTCAGATTTTTTCAATTGGACTTCAGATTTGTAAATATGTACTTCAGAATTATATCAAATGGACTTCAGACTGGTTTCAGTATTCAGATTTCCAATTACACTTAAGTCCAACTTCAACAGAAGGTAAACACGTTAGTTTTAAGTTTGTGTGAACTTTTATTTTATATACATGGTTTACGTAGACTATATAACTAACTATATTCTAACTAATATAATAACTATACTATAACTGAATAAGATAAGTATAACTAACAGATTTCTATTATTATTCATATTACATGCTACTTACATATATTGTATGCTAAGTGATATAACTAAATTTTATTTTATACTAAATTATAATTTATATACATAGTTTACATATAATGTATGACTAACTATATTCAATATATATATATATATATATATATATATATATATATATATATATATATATATATATATATATATATATATATATATATATATATATATATATATATATATATATATATATATATATATATATATATATATATATATATATATATATATATATATATATATATATATATATATATATATATATATATATATATATATATATATATATATATATATATATATATATATATATATATATATATATATATATATATATATATATATATATATATATATATATATATATATATATATATATATATATATATATATATATATATATATATATATATATATATATATATATATATATATATATATATATATATATATATATATATATATATATATATATATATATATATATATATATATATATATATATATATATATATATATATATATATATATATATATATATATATATATATATATATATATATATATATATATATATATATATATATATATATATATATATATATATATATATATATATATATATATATATATATATATATATATATATATATATATATATATATATATATATATATATATATATATATATATATATATATATATATATATATATATATATATATATATATATATATATATATATATATATATATATATATATATATATATATATATATATATATATATATATATATATATATATATATATATATATATATATATATATATATATATATATATATATATATATATATATATTATAACTGATTTATAACTATATTATAACTAACAAGCTTCTATTATTATTTATATTATATTCTATTTATATATTATATGATAAGTGATATACTAAATACTAAAGTTATATACTACTTAGACATTAATTATTATCATATACTATATTAAACGAATCCATCCTACTAACATATTATTTGGTGCTAAAGCATCTCCGTACAAGGACGCGGAGTGCTGAATCGCTCTGCCACAGTCACCAGCAGTAACTACTGGTTTAACTCTTTCTATTATAATTTCCAAATATATTAGCCGCTGCTCAATGACTCCTGGCCCATATATTGTTGGTGATGTAAGGTTGGCCTTAACGAAACTTTTTATTTTCGACCAAATTGGCTCAATTGGGTTGAGCATCGGCGAGTAAAGTCCCAAACTCAAAAGCGTCGCTTTCTCGGTATTGTCAAAATTATTTATGGCTGACTCCAATTTTGAGTGACATGGAGCGTTGTCACATATTATGACCAAATCTTTAAGGTCATTACCTAGCTCGATCCATTTTTGAAGGACCGACTGTAACCAATCACAGGCGTCTTGGGCTTTGCATGAACCTTTGCGATGCTGCATACACAGCACTCCAGAAGCATATATGGCCCCAATCATATGGACATTTGGTCCTC
>OZ016503.1:15594280-15684280 GCA_963966595.1 Physocephala rufipes
GAAGTTTCATCAGTGAGTGAATGATACAAGTAATTCACTAAAATTTAGATATTTATTGCCTTCTTTTCCTCATACTTCTCTCGACGTAGATATATCTGCAGTTGATCACACACATGATCGCATTTATAGACACGCATACACACAATCAGCCACATAATCAAACGCCATCGCTCCTACATATAGTCACACATATGTAACAAACCGACAAATCGTCGAAAGTTTACATACTAAATTTTATGCTTCAATTAACTGAACGCTTCTAAGCACCAGATAAGTTTTCATAATTTTTCGCCGCTTACAGTCGGACAAGGTGAAAAGGAGTAAAAGAGAAGTTATATATTTGACAAAAAAAAAACGGCGACAATGACGAACGAGAAGAGACTCTCTGGTTCTCTCTGATATTCTTTCTGTGTCTTTTCAGCTTCTTTCTTTCTGAGAGAAACCGACAAATTTATGATACCGTTTTTCAGTTGTGCAATATCTTATAGGATATAGACATCCTTCTTACCAATTAAAACAGAAATGCTGCTTACTTGTATATTGATTAATGAATTTTCATGATTAGATTCAATTTCGTCTCCTTTTTTTTCGACATGGATTTATTTAACTCTGAACCGTGAGCCACAAATCGAAATTCTGAAACCATACGCAAAGCATTCGGTACGAGGAATACAGAAACACCATAGCGCAGGGAGGGTATTGACATAAGCTAAAATGGGCAAACAGATAAACGTGGATGACATTAATGACATGCAAGAAGTTCAGTGGACTGACAGAGGAAGACAGGGAGCCAGAGTATTATAATTGCCTTCAAACTAAAATTTAATGAGATAAAGTCAGTCATCACTTAAAATGTCAGGCTAGATGGACTGACAACTTTCAACTTCAATTAATTTCGGCTTAAGGTCCTTTAGCGTTAAACATACCATTGTTATTTATCATTACAATATAATCTTCCTACTTCGCTTCCTTCTATGCGGCTTCCTGCATTTATTGGAACCTGTGCTTCTCTGCAGGTCAACCCTAAAGATCCACAATCAACACAAATGACATTTCGTTATCTGTGTCGTGCCATCGCTTGTGGAACTGATAATGCTTATGCTCAATTAACAACTACCCCTAAAAATGGTAAGGGGTAAAGGTAAACTGGCTGAAAGTAAAATAATTATATTCTGATTTATCTCTCCTTTAAATAACATGGGTGTGATCGATCGAAATGAGGTTACGGTAAGTGCTTGGTAACGGCCAAAGAAAAAATATAAATGAATCGACTTTTGGAAAATTTCTGAAAATAACCTTAATTGCAATCAATTAAGGTTATTGGTAGGAGACTACGGTAATACTTGCGCTATGGGATTCTCAAAGTGAGAATTACAGTATGAAATCCATTCTCGAGGAATTATCTGAATATATTTGTGTTAATTATTTAGCTAAAGTAGCTTTCAAAATTTTCCTAGGTCGACGTAAAAGATTTTAAGGTCTTTATATTTTAAAAAATTCTAATATTTTCAATTTTCTGACAAAACATTATATAGTGTGAAATTTCTTAACCTTTTCTTAACCGAAGCTCTTTCTTCGATGAATTTCGCAGGTGATTTTGGGACCCTCAGCTATTGCACTACTTTACAATAAACGTTCAATATTTATGTTTCTGTTGATAATAAATTCCCTTCTAGATTAGTTTTATTTATATGCAGCACTTATTGATTCGCTGCGTTTGTCATCAGCTAACCGCGTGCCAAATTTGACCCACCCGTTTAAACGCCAAATGTATAATAACATTTATTACTTTTGTGGTACAAAAACAGACTTTTTAGGTGCGAATCGTTTGTTCTTTTGTGAATTTTTTAGAGTTGAAAAGCTGTGAGGTTTTGACGGCGGAAGGAAGCACTGCACCAGGAAGCTCATGTTCATTAATTATGATTACTCTACAGAGATTAGTTACAGTTAAAATACCAACACTTCCACGACAGGTTTTGGAATGAGGTCCGAAAAAAATTCTTGAATAGTTCTCGTATCCACAACCTTCATCGAATGGATATAAAGACTTCTTGTTTTGAATTTCCTTCAAATGAATTACTGTTGATTATTTTAGATATAGAAAACATGATGGCGACTCTATAGCATGTGGGACATTGGTTGGCGTCAGTCCTTTGTTGTGATTAATTGTTTTATCGTTTTATTTATTGCTTTTGTAATCAAGTCCTCGGAAGTTTTTGTAAATTTTCTCTACAACGAAAGGAACGAATGCGTTGGTAATACGTTCCGGTTAATGGGATACAAGAAGTTTGGCGTAGTGACTAAATTTTGAGGGTTTCGGAGGAATTAACAGCTTATTCCTGTGCCACGAAGGGTGTTGTGCTGTAATGAGTTAAATACATAGCAATTATTATTAAATAGTTAATATGAGAAGAGCCCCTTCTCATCTCCTACTAATTATTGTTATTTACTTGGTAAGTAAGCCATGCAATAAACCTTTAGATTTCCTCCGATACCTCCAATAAACCATTCCAATAAAAACTTGCAATTTTTGTTATTTCGACATTTCGATGCACGATTCATCTGATCAAACTTACTTCATAGCGGAAGTTATTCAAAACTGAATTCAAATTGAAATTTTAAGAATGATTAGCCACCCATTCCATTGTGAACTTATCTCGGTCCATTTTTCGGTTCTTGACTTGATTGACATCATTGAATTTTAGCAACCAATTTTCCTCTTTTCGCATGTCCTGAATAAAGACGCTTAATTCTTGAGATCTGGGATTACTTTCGTTCGTAAGTTCTGATGTTCCCGTTTGCTGTTCCGTTCCTCACAAATTATCATCGATATATTGCTTAGAATTTCTTGCGCGCCGAAATGCGTATAGTTGAGTTTTACACTGAAACCACAAACCCACAGCAGCAGCGTCGGCAAATCTCTCTTACGCGATGCCGAATATCAAACGTAGTAGTGAGGCAGTGCCGTCATTTCACCTTTCAAACACGTTCATTATGAGTAAATATGTTTGCTATGATTGTCTCGAACTATACAAATCATGCTCTATCATTAAGAACTTAATGAAGCTGTTGGTAGTAATGTAAAACTTGTCTGGTACTTTCCGTAATATGTGGCAACATTTTGCGAGAGAAAAAGAGGGTATGAGTCTCTGCCTTATATAATTCTATTTCTACTCACACTGCTGTCAATTTGATCGTTTCATAAGCTTTTCATTGAATTGTTCGTTACTGTAGGCTGCCGCTGCGAGGTTGTGGTAGGCGCTATGAGAAACGAAAGGTCGCTGCTCTATGTATTTAGTTACGTTACGACGGGGTATTTCCATAATCCGTATGTACTGCCGATTTGACAAAAGAAATATGTGAAGCAGCAAAAGAAAATATAGATTTATTACTTCGTTTTCGTTCGTGCTTCGCAGTCATTTATTTCCGCCATATTTAGAAAAAAAAAACAAAATCAACGATGAGCGTTCGAACGACAATCCAATAATATCCACCCAAAGTTTCACCTACGACCACCTTCCTTCATGTGGTTTTGATATTCCTATTGGGTTGGCTTTATTTCTAGTTCTGGTTGTGGTCATTAAAGCTACCCTCGCTTATGATTTTCACACGACACAATAACATTTCCTATGTAGGGGTTACTTTTAAGCAAACATTTCGTAAGTTGAGGCTTTATATACCGTTTCCACTAGATTACGTATGTATGTGATTATGTGTATATACGTTTGTACATGCTTCTGTTTGCATTTATTTTGGAGCTGTGAAAATGGACCAAAGAATCTTCAACACAATCTAATATTTACCGAGAAATATGGAGTGTTGCGTAAGGCATGTCCACAAGCTCTCTAGCATGACCACAGATTATTCAAGAAAGTGCGTATCGAATTCGGTGTTTACACTAAGGCAAAGCGGTTCCTTTTTGTAGTGATAGTGGTCATTTTATGAATAAAAAAGGCTTCACTAAAATTATATTCTTCAGTTATACGTTTTAAAAATTTTTTAATAATATTGATCATGCTTTGGATTTAGTAATATTGTTTTTAGTAATATTGATCATGCAATTTTGGTAATATTGATAATGCGTTGGAATGGTCTGAATTTATTTATGCGAGTCCGTCTATTTCTCTATGGATATTACGAGTACAGAAAAACGATAAAGCCTTATGCAATTTATACACCAATATTCTCTACCTTCACAAACTGTTTTGGGCAGAAGATAGGGATAATCGAGTAAGACTTTACACCCACTTTTTGCAGTATGCATGTATTATATTCGCCTACATTGGTCAATTTTTCAGAAGCCAGAGCCATTTTAAAGTTGAAATTAGGCATCTGAATAACATATCTGGATTATAATATCCCACTGTGAACAAAAGTTATGATTATAGGAGAGCGATTGTCGTGATATTTAGCACTAATATTTTTTGTCTTTCTAGATTGTATGGTTTTGAAAATTGGCGAAATTGGGCTAATGTCATGCCTGCTATTTAAATTTAAAACTCATTTATTTGTGTTAATATTTCAATACCTTAGATTTTCAGAGGAAATTTAGAGGTAATAATTTACATTCGAGTTCACAATCCAAGACACCTTCAAATATGAATACATTCCCACCCATAAACTCGTGGAATTAAGCCATGAAAACATATTACGGGTGAAGGGCATGCAAAATCCGAGCTATAATTTGCGGGTGAAGGGCAACAAAATCGCTTCGTCCTTCCAGCCACTTGAGAAAGGCACTCTCCTTCTTGTCCAAGATTAACGCAACCATACCCGTCCCACGTTCTTCGCCGCATTCAGTGGAATTAATAACTTTTTTTCGTGGCCATTGATCGAATGGTTTTATTAGGAACGGTGCAATAATTCGTTTACATATGCTCCTCAGCCGGGTTATATATATATATATAACCGGGTTATATATATATATATATATATATATATATATATATATATATATATATATATATATATATATATATATATATATATATATATATATATATATATATATATATATATATATATATATATATATATATATATATATATATATATATATATATATATATATATATATATATATATATATATATATATATATATATATATATATATATATATATATATATATATATATATATATATATATATATATATATATATATATATATATATATATATATATATATATATATATATATATATATATATATATATATATATATATATATATATATATATATATATATATATATATATATATATATATATATATATATATATATATATATATATATATATATATATATATATATATATATATATATATATATATATATATATATATATATATATATATATATATATATATATATATATATATATATATATATATATATATATATATATATATATATATATATATATATATATATATATATATATATATATATATATATATATATATATATATATATATATATATATATATATATATATATATATATATATATATATATATATATATATATATATATATATATATATATATATATATATATATATATATATATATATATATATATATATATATATATATATATATATATATATATATATATATATATATATATATATAATATCGGGTTTTTGTTGACGGGCCGGGTTTTGCGTTGACGGCACATGTCTCCAAGTCGCCTTTGCCGTCGCTTCTTGTATTAAGGCTACTCTGTTGGCCACAAAGGTTGACCAAGTCGACGGATGCGCCCTCAACCACTGTAGTACAATTTCCGAGTCACTCCATAAAAAAGAGCATCCAGTTGTGGTCGAAAATTTTCTTGTAATTTAACCACCAGTGTGGTTAGCAAATGAGCCGCCATCAATTCTAGTCTTGGCGGTGATTTTGTTTGGAGGGGTGCAACCCTTGATTTTGCACTCCATAGTCGTACGGTAACCATATTACTGATGTCGACCGTCCGTATATATACGCAACAACCATAAGCACGCTCTGAAGCATCCGCGAATCCGTGTATCTCGATTCGTATAGTTTCTTTCAAGCTTAAAATAAAGCGTGGTATTTGAATACTTTGTACAGCGTTTAACTTACTGCGATACTCCACCCAGTAGTTGTGCAACTGCATGGCCAACGACTCATCCCAAGCTACTTTCATCAGCCATAGGTCCTGCATAAATATTTTAGCTTTGACAATTACGGGATTTACAAGACCGAGTGGATCAAACAAAGTTGACACTTCCGCTAATACTATTCTTTTGGTCACGCGTTTCGTAGGCGATATCTCCGGCCACACATACCGAAACAAATCCAGTTTAGGCTCCCAAATAATGCCCAACGTTTTGATGATTTCAGCATCGTTTATTCGTAGTATGGTCTCCGTTTCGGTTTTCGGCAACTGCTGCAGAAAGTTCAAGTTATTCGAACACCATTTGCGCAACTTAAAATTTGCAGAATTGGTAATTGTAGACACTTCGTGATATATGTGATGCAGCTCTGCTTCCGTATCTGCTCCACTGATGAAATCATCCATATAAAAGTCAGAGACTACCTTACTGGCTCCCACAGCGTATTGCTTAACGTGATCTTCTCCAAGTTTCTTTAGGCAGCGGGTGGCTAAATATGGTGCGGCTGTAGTTCCGTAGGTAACAGTTAATAATCGATACACATCAAGTTTTTCCTCGGGAGCATTTCTCCATAAAATCGCTTGAAAATTAGTTTCCTCCTCTGTAACCCACATTTGTCTGTACATTTTTGTCACATCCGCTGTGATCGCAAATCTGTAGCATCGGAAACGCAGTATAATAGACAGTAAGTCATCTTGCATGATAGGTCCTTTCATCATGGTATCATTTAGCAATAATCCACTGCTCGTTTTACAGCTGCAGTCGAAGACCACTCTTAACTTGGTACTCGTTGATTCCGGACGCAGCACATATTGATGCGGCGGAAAGTATTTTAAGCTCGCAATGTCGTCTGCTGCTACCCTTGTCATGTGACCCAGTTTAGAATACTCTTCGATGAACTCTGCATACGCCGCTTTCATGTCTGGCTCTTTATTGAGACGCTTTTCTAGAGCTCGGAACCGCCGCTCCGCAATTTGATATGAATCACCGAGCTGATTTATGTTATTTTTGAACGGAATTTTTACAATGAATTTTCCTTCAATATCTCTACACACCGTTTCGCTGAATATGCGTTCGCACTCTGCTTCTTCATCAGTTAGAAATGATGACCTCGTTTGTATTTGCTCAGCCTGCCAAAACCTCTCCATCGCTTGGCTGAGTAACTCACCATTTTCTTCTGCTGGTTGTATACTATTTAGCAAACTATGGGCCCTTGAACAATCTTCATTGTTTAATTTGGCACCGCCTGGATATAACTGCTGAACATTCTTCCCATGAAGACAGCTTTGTATAGTCCACGGTTTCCTCCCATTTTGCTTGCGACTCCAGATCTACTCTTTCCATCACCAAGTATATGATGAGAGCATTCGTAATATCCTCGTAATTTCCCAGGGAAAGCATAGCTCTTAGTCTCGCATTTACTGTGTTAACAATTCCTAGTAAATGATTCGCACTGCTCCTGGTTGATTTCTCTATCGCAAAAATCGCCGCTATATGCTCTTGAAACATTAACGCCTTTTTGTCATAACGTTTCTTCAACTGCTCTAACGCCTTGAGATAATTTGCTTCGGTTTCATCAAATTCAGCAATTGCTAATAATGGCTTTTCAGTCAAGCACTCCTTTAGTATTAAGAATCGTTCACAATTATCCCGCGTCTCATCTTGATGGACCATCTTGTTAAATAATGCGATGAACTTTGGGAACTCAGCATATTTTCCTTCGAATTTTGGAATTTTTATGTCTCCGTAAGCGATTTATTGGCTGCACGCCTGTCGCTGTATTTACCATGCTAATATCAGCTGCAGTCTTGCGCTGACTTGGCATCAATCTTAATAGGCTTGTCTTTGCGCTCACGTACACAGAAAAAAATATACGTTGTCATATTTACGATCGGTGGTTGTCAACTTGAAAACGCTAAGCTCGCGAATAAATTTTAAACGCCGATCTTGTATAATTTTACAACCAGTTGTCAATATGAAGATAGGCTCGTTGTCAAATTTTTTGATTAAAAATATTTCATTCGTTCTTCATATTGATCACCACATTCTTCATATTGACAATCGAAATTTTCAACCATTCATTGAAGTTGTTAGGGCTATCATATTGAAAACGGATTTCTTCATTTTGACAACCCCGATCTTCATTTAGACTACCATATTTTTCCATATTCCATATTTTACCATATTTTTATATAAGTTTTTTTATAACTTCAACAATATAGCATGTATACAATAAATAGTAACGGTACATTCAGCCAGAAAACCTTACTTGTTGTCATATTGAAAATCAGTTCTTCACATTGACAACCGCTATCTTCATATTGAAAATCAGTTCTTCTTTTCAACAACCATCATTTTCACATGATTTTCATATTGAAAACCAGTTCTTCACAGTGACAACCACAATCTTCATATTGAAGACTAGGTCTTCTTTTCAACAACCATCATTTTCAGTGATCAGTGATTTCAATCAAATTACTGATAGCTTATTTTGCCTGAGTGTTCGGTCATCGTGAACATTTTTAAATATCAAATACAAAATACTAAAAATATTAACAATAATATAAATTTAAAATTGAAAAAGTAAAATAAAAAGTGTGTTATATAATTGTCTCTATCTTTTTTTGTTTGTCGTATATACAAAAATATAAAAATATTAATGAAAGAGGGAAAATGGAGTGCTTTATTTGTGGTTTAAAGTTTTATGTAGTTAATAATCTTATGAACCATTTAAAAATACATCATGATTTGAAAGCCAATGACACTTTCATATGTTTTGAAGACTCCTGTGCGCAATATTTTACTAATCCCTACAGCTACAAACGACATATTTTACGGAGGCATTACGGTTCACATGTTATTTTAAAAAATAATGATACTTGTGCAAATGTTTCAATTAATCCAAATAATGATTGCTGTACTAATAATAATAATACTGATTATACTACTGCTAGTTGTTCTGGCTCAGCTAATACGTATTTTAAAAAAGCTGATTACATGCCACCAAATTCAAAAGACCATTTCAATTTAAATGAAAATTTGCAAGATATTTTTGAAAACGCATTAAAATTTTCAACTTTATTACACGGAAAAAATAATTTTTCTCGCAAAGATGTTACTGATATTCAGGAAAAAGTGGTCTATTATTTAATAACCCCTCTAATTGAAATGTTAAAAAAATTTGCCCGGGATCGATTAAATAATGAATTTAATACCACGTTGCAAACAGAAATGCTAAGTGTACTATTTAGATGCCAGGATCCATTTGAACATTGCAGAACAGAATATGCTTTGACACAAAACCTGAAAAAATCGGGATACATGGATGATGTGAAGGAATTCAAATTTTCGAGTGATATTCAGTTACTGTATTCCCAATCTGAGCTAATTTATGGAGAAAAAATTTCGAAAGGAAGCGTGCTACCACTAAGATCGCAATTTAGAATGGTTTTCGAACACGAAAATAACCTTACAGATACATTAAAACATATTACCAATTTGAAATCCAATGCAAGGTACACAAATTTTCTACAAGGACCTCTTTGGGAAAAAAAAGGAAGATGTATCCGGATAGGACTCTTATACCATACTTTTTATATGCAGATGATTTTTGTATAAATAATCCTCTCGGTGCACATGCTTCCAATCATTCTGTATGTAATTTTTATTACACATTTCCATGCCTTAAAATTCATAACGCCAAGCAAGAAAATATTTTTCTAGCAGCGGTTATAAAATCGAGAGATTTAAAAGAAATAGGAAACGATGAGTGTTTGGGTTATTTAATTGAAGAGCTGAAATATCTGGAAGAAGAGGGCATCCAAATAACATTGAAAGATAGGACAGTGCATCATGCCCATTTTATAATGGGGCTCTTTCTTGGAGAAAATCTAAGTGTTAATTCTCTCCTTGAATTTAGCAGATCATTTGCAAGTGAATCATTTTGCAGGTTTTGCAGTGCCAAAAAAATAGATTGCAATAAATTGTGCATAGAAAAAGAAGAAAATCTTCGCACTGTACAAAGTTATGAAAGCGACATAGCTTATGCAGATCCAAATAAAACAGGAATAGTAAAGGAAAGCTGTTTTAACAAAATTCCTTCATTCCATGTGCTAGAAAATTTTTGTGTTGACGCTATGCACGATCTTTCGAAATTACACATCCATTACACATTACACATCCATTATGATCTCTGTCATATAATACTGTATCTTATTGAAGAAGTAAGATACTTACCTTCTTTAGCAGTTCTTAACGAAAGAAAGCAAACTTTTGACTATGGGTTCACAGAGATGGGAAATTTTTCTGGAGAAATTAAAATGTCACATTTAAAAAAGAACCGATTTAAAATGACAGCACGAGAAATGCTAACATTCGCTATGCACCTACCTTTAATGATTGGAGATTTGGTTCCATGTGAGGATGAAGTTTGGAAATTTCTTCTAATATTAATTGATATTATTGATTTAATTCTATGCTTTGAAGTGACAAAAGATTTGATTATATCACTTCAACAGAAGATCAAAATTCACAATGAACAATATTTAAGTCTTTTTAAAGATAATTTAAAGCCAAAATTTCACATATTGACCCATTATCCTAAAATATTAAGAAACTCAGGACCTGTAAGAATTTTTTGGTGTTTTAAATTTGAAGCGAAACACAGATCATTTAAGATATATGCTCATTTCATTACATCACGAAAAAATATATGTTTAACCTTGGCCAAGAAGTACCAGTTGCAACTTGCAAGTAAGATTCTGCTTACTAAAGAAACTTTTATAGATTGCCAAATTGAAGAAAAGCACAAATGTGAAAGTGTCTTTTATGAAATTATTGCAAAAAACTCAATATTGCGAGGCGAAGAAATACAGCTCTTCAGCCAAATACGGTATGAAGGAATTCTTTATAAATCCGGTCTCAATGTTGCAACATATTTGTATGATTATAAAATATATTTAATTAAAATTATAGTTAAAGCAGGAAAAAAAACCTACCTTTTTTGCCAGGAACTTAAAGAGATTCATTTCAATTCTCATTTTGCGGCTTTCGAAGTCAATTGCGAAGTATTTGGAGAGTTTCGATTAATAAAGTTTAGCGAGTTACTTGGACCTCCGTTCACTATTATAAAAACTCACAAAGGAAAGAATTTTATGAGAATCAAAGAGTTCTATTTTTACAATTAGAATTAGAAGATGGAAGCAATAAATATGGAAGAAAACATCGAATCCGAGAATACCTTAATCGACCAACTTCAAGAAGTCTATACATTTATCCCAAGTAATTATATTGAAATATCAAAAAATCCTGAAATATCAAACTATGACGAAGTTCGTGATGAAGAAAATGAGGATAAGCAATTGAAAGGTCTTTTAAAAACCTGGAACCAAGAAGAACTTTACAATTGCTTGAAAGGTATGATTATGAAATTTTAAATAATGAAAAAAATAGTATTTAATTATTCATTTCCTTTTCAGAGGGGAAAGTTGACTTAGGAATATTGAAAATCATAAAATGGTATCACATAAAGGATCTTCTAAAAAGTTTCCCCATCGGAACCCAAATATTATTTGAACACAATATAGAAAAATGGAGAGAAACAACCGGCGTTTCAAAAAATGAAACATTTGCCATCAGTCATCAAATCCCATTGATTAGCAATGAATCACTTGATTCCTCTCCAACTACTTCGATTCACAGCGAAAGATCGTCACCAGAACCAGCCAGTGCCTACGTCAGTTTGGCCTCTATCCTTGGACAAAGAAATAGAGGCAAACAACTTATAGACTTTTACTCAGCAAATAATTCATTTCATGAGAAACAGCGCAATTTGCTAATAGATTTAGTAGCAAGGTATTTCGAAGAGGAAAATATTCCACTCTACTTGTCAACAAGCAAAAGACTTGAAAATGAAATTATGGAGATATTTCCATCAGAAAAACTGGAATTTTATAGATGTGGAAAAAGGGGAAAAATTTACTTAAAATATCATAATAACAAACGATGCTCCAAATCGTTGGACTCAAAGAAAATGCAAATGAAATCAAATGATATTGAACTCGTAACAAAAAACTTTTTCGTAAGTAACTTTTTCTTTAGCAAGCAAAAATAAATATCTTCATTCACAGAGCCAGAAGCAGACGCTGTAACCTGCATCAATAGCATGAAATTTGATAATCTCTCTGTTGAAGAATTCGATAGCTTATGGCAAGCTTGCAGTCAGCATCGCATGCAAGATATAATGGATGCACCAAATCAAGCGTCAATTTTCCATAAATGGCCTTATTATAAAAAGCCCAATGGATACCGATTAGTAAGTATTCACTTTTAGTCTTTTCCAATTACAGTTCTTAGTCCCGTAGCATAAAAACTTCAAATTCAAGCGCTTTCAGAAAGAAGACTTTATTTGTAAAATAGATTTTGACAAAGTTAAATTTGCTTATTAATTTATTCCTCTTTAGATCGATAAGGACTTTAACGTTCTATATCCAGACAGCGAATCTATTTTAACCTTGTGGGAGACATCATGTAATAAATTGAAAAACTTTCTTATCAGAAATTTAAAAGACAAATCTGTTGTGGCGGAGATATTGAAAATTAATGAAGACGACTTGAAAAGAAAAGGTATATACTACACATATACAAGTATAGGGTGATATAAATTTTAGTTTTTACTTTTTCAGATGCTGCTATAATATATATATTATATAGCATACACTGCCACCTTTTTCCTACAAAACAAACTGTAAGGAAAAACAATTCTGGTGGAAAGTCAGTTCAAAGATTTACCATCAAATACTCACAAAAGGCTTTTTTATTTGAAGCAGAGAATACGCAACAATTAGAAGATCATATGGCGTTTTTACTATCAAAAGGGGAACCAATTCAGCCCTTTATTATGGCTCTTAAAAAGTATGAATACTTTGTATGTTTAGATAGTTATAAACTAAAATTTAATAATATTTTACGTGCAGTAGACGTATGCTTTAAAAGCTTTTTTGTATTTAATACTAAATATGCTTCAGCTTGCGAAAATTTTTGGGATTTCATTGAAGTATACTTTTATTTAAAAAATTCAAATGCTTCTTTAAAAAAACGTTCTCCCAAAATATGTTCAATGTTGGAAGAAATGAGTTCCATGTAAAACACTATACTGCTGTTTGAAAAATTCCAATGCCTTTTAAAGCAAATTAAAGCTAAAGACTAAATACAAATTACTACAGAACAACTACAAACTATACTATATGAAAAACTCCCATGTTATTTTAATAAGCGTTCTTTTGAAATCTAGTTAAATACAATTTTTTATAAAATTTATTCAGTAGAAGATATGAATAAATAGTACTCAGTATACAACAATATGTTATATATGTATATTTGTTTTTATTTACGGAACGATTTTTAAAATTTGTTTTCCATTTCAAAGGATTTTAGATCTTTAGTATCGATCACTACTCTCGTGGCTGTAATTATGGTGATTATTATCATAGATATGGAAGTCAATGTGAACACCGTAGTGGTCAATATGAGGACAATGGTTGTCAATATGAAAACTTTGGTTGTCAATATCCTCATTATCGTTGTCAATGTGAACACCGTAGTGGTCAATATGAGGACAATGGTTGTCAATATGAAAACTTTGGTTGTCAATATCCTTATTATCGTTGTCAATGTGAACACCGTAATGGTCAATATGAGGACAATGGTTGTCAATATGAAAACTTTGGTTGTCAATATCCTTATTATCGTTGTCAATGTGAACACCGTAATGGTCAATATGAGGACAATGTTTGTCAATATGAAAACTTTGGTTGTCAATATCCTTATTATCGTTGTCAATGTGAACACCGTAATGGTCAATATGAGGACAATGGTTGTCAATATGAAAACTTTGGTTGTCAATATCCTCATTATCGTTGTCAATGTGAACACCGTAGTGGTCAATATGAGGACAATGGTTGTCAATATGAAAACTTTGGTTGTTAATATAATTATTACCGTTGTCAATGTGAACACCCTAGTGATCAATATTAGGACTACGGTTGTCAATTCGGTTGTACATTGGTTGTCAATACAACAACGGTTGTAGCTTCAGACATAAACTGAACACCCTATATTCGTCACATTGAAAACCGCGGTTGTTGGCTAAAAAATTTGTCACATTGACGACAACTTTCTTCAATATGATGTACCTTTTTGGTTCTGTGTATAGCTCTTCGACGTCGCCAATATAATTTACATTAGCCTCAGTATCACTTTCCGGGCAAATTTTATCAATACATCCCTGCACGTTCAGAATGTGCTTAAAGTATGATTCTAAAATTCCGAGCCTACATTCTAGCTCTTCTATTGGAAGGGAACTACCCTTTGTTGCGATCATATTGCTGATTCTGGTTATGTTTCCTTTTGTTGATGCTCGCAGAGATTTCAATTCCGCTAATCGTTGAGCCCACTTGGTTCCTTCGCCTGGCCTTTCTTCTCTCTCATCCTCAGAACGCATTTTTTCGGTTTAAATAAGACTATCCCGGGTTTCGGCACCAAAATGTTTCAGTCTAATAGTTTTTAACTGACTTCGCTATCTATTCTTGTTCAAGAAAAAGAAAAATCCAAATTTCGTGGTTGCTTTATTTTATTCTCAAAAAATATGTATCTATTTCTAACTGTCTGGGCGAACAAAAAAAGGGTTGCCAACTCTTTTTATTTTTTCTTAATTAGGATGTCATGTCAAATCCATAACACCTCCTCTCACTCCTCCCCCAACACGTTAATATGCTGCTATACTTTTTTGCTTAGACGAACGTTTTTTGTTATTGTCAAATTTTGACAACCCTTTCGTGAAGTATTCGTGATACATTATCAAGTGATTTCCAGTCGAACACGGGAATAATATAAAAAACACCAACAAAACCTTTTTTTCGTTAAATTGATGAAAGGAGGAGAAATAGCAAAAGAAAATCGAAGATTGAGTTTCGTTTTCGTGATACATTATAAGGCTCTTAATCTTACTTAGTTTAATGTAATTAATGTCATATTTGATGTTGCTAAATATTTAAGTATACTTAACGTGGGGCAGAAGATTAATGGAAAATTCATTAATTAATTTCCAAAAATGATCGCTTAGACCTTGAAGGAAAGCAGCCATAGTTCATTATTTAAGCAGCTATCACTTCTCTGCGCCTGCTCTTTATACGAATACGTTTACTTTAATTTAAGAATTTAGTTTAGAAAGGATCAGGCTTTAATTTTTACGACGCTATCCCGTGTACCGTTGAGAAACATTTATTGAACCACAAAATAAACATAATATAATAATGCGCGCCTTAATGCAGATTAGTGCAAGCAAAGCCGCTTTTCCGCTACAGCATACACCCTTCCCAAATAAGCTAACCTCTTTCCTGCCTGCCGTCCTGATATTTTTTTACCTCACGGTTTTACTTAGTTCTTCTGAGATTGCAACAGCACGACGTAGAGCTGTGTAAATACGCATCAGAATTCGTTTACGTTAAATCTAAGGTATGGTTGAAACTGTAAAGGTACAGTGTCGGAAACTGTTAAGGAGAAAATCCTTTGGGTATCCTTTGGCCCGTCATGTTGCGGTGTCGAGTATTAAATGGGCACATTTGCGACAATCTTTGGAATTAAGATGCGGTGGGGGGAAGAAGCATTTATAAGCGCTATGGAGTAGAGAACAAAGAGTTTTTTCAGAAAAATGTACTCTTAAAATATTGCACCTTCAGTGTTTAAATTCAATTTTGTTCTTAATATTTTCTTTATTACTTATCTCTAGACATCTTTCACCTGGACAATATCGTTTTCAAGAAAAATGTGTATTTTCCTTGAAAAAGTAGCACCAATAACCCTGGCGTTCCAAATAAAGAAATGTGTGGCGGGAGGCATAAAACTTCTTTGATCCTTTGTGAAATGTATTCACGAATCCTTAATAATAAAATTTTTGTTTTTTAAAATTTTCAATGGAATAATTATTTAAATGAGGCAGAGTAATTGAAATCAAAATACTACTATCATCTATCGTAAATTTTCAGTCAAAATCGGACTCGTACCCACGAGAAATCCAGTTGTGAAAATTCGTTTTATTAATAAATCTTTTTTTAAATTTTAATTTATATTTTGTTTAATATTTATATTTATTTATTTATTCATTTATTTATTACCTAATCTCGGCTACAATAAGAGTGGTTTTTTAATAGATTAACAATTAATAATTTATTTAATAAATAACATTTTGGACAGTAGCTATTATACAGTTTTATTGCTTATATTAATAATATTAAAAACAACGAAACAATGATTAAAAAAAATTAAACACGGAACAAAAACATAAAGAAAGTATACAGAATGAATGATAGAGCAGAAGCAGCATTTATAATTTAGGGC
Organism: Physocephala rufipes; assembly: GCA_963966595.1. Lineage (NCBI taxonomy): Eukaryota > Metazoa > Arthropoda > Insecta > Diptera > Conopidae > Physocephala > Physocephala rufipes. Next base: position 15,610,814 of record OZ016503.1, read on the forward strand.
AGACTAAAGGTGAAAAAATAACCTACAATAAGCTACAATAAGCTGCTTAAATTTAATTTCTGTAGAGATTAACTTAATATCATTGGGTAAAGAGTTCCAGAGCCTCACAGCTTTGACAAAAAAGTCTGCTTGAATTTAATGATTTGCAGATTGGAATAATTCGTAGTAGAACTTCTACGTGTCTTACTAAAACGTATTACTTATCATATAAGTAAGGTTTTTTGAATTTATTAATTTATGCAAAAATTAACAATTTCTGATCTCTTAATAACTAAAGATATCATTACCTAAAATTCCATATATATACTGAGCTAAGTGGTCATATAAAGGAAGACCATTATTAAACGCTGTATATAATTTCAACTTCGAACTAGAATCTAACTTGCTATAAGCTTCCGCGAAATAAGTAATATGTGGTAAAATAATTTGTTTCACTAGTCCCCGTCTAACATCAACGGGTGAATATTTGGCAAAAAACCTTAAATTTCGCAAAATTTCAAGACTAACTCGATCCACAAAGTCAACATGACCAGCGCAAGTTAGCGAATTATTGATGTAATAACCAAGATTCTTAAACTTTGATTGTCAATATATATATATCCGGAATGCCATCCAAATTAATTTTTCCTTTGAAAACTGACAGTACCTTTGTTTTCGAAGTGTTTATTCTAAGGGCATTACTAATAGACTATTGTTTAATTCTATTCAAGTCATCATTCAACTGTAATACCACATTATCAGAACTATTACTCTTAGCAGATATGTATACCTGAATGTCGTCTGCATAACCATGCATTGTGGCAAATTTGCAAACTTGAAAGATATCATTTATAAACAAGGAAAACAGTAATGGGCCTAACACTGAACCCTGCGGAACATCGGATTGGACAATTTCGCATGTTGAGCAAAGATCCATATTTTTTACCCTCTGCATTCCTCCAGCAAATAGCTATTCAATAGACTAATCACATTATCACCAAAACCAAACATGCATTTTAATTTGCAGCAGAGCAATTCATGATTCACTACATCAAAAGCGTTAGAAAAGTCTATCAAACATAAAAGACTAAGCAAACAATCATCATAATATGACTTCCAGTGTCACAGTTGCACAACTATTTCCTCCACCACTGAAATGGGCTTAATATATTGTTATCTGGCGTAAATTTAGATATTAGGCAGTTTTTCAAACTTCCGGAAAGGTTGAAGTAATGAAGCAATGATTTAAAATATACGTATAATGACCTATCAAAGACGGGAATATTATTTTAAGGAAACTCAAATTTATTCCATCACTACTAACCGCGTTCGACTTCAGCTTATAAAATGTCATTATTACCTCATTTTTCTGACGTGAGAGAACTAAAAGGAATTGACTACCGAGAAAATTAACTCATTATTTCCCGAAATAAGTTCAACTGTCGTACGAACAGCACCATCATTAATACTGTAATTATTAAGTAAGAAGTAATTAATTAACACGTCAGGATGAAAAGTGCATGAAGCAGCCTTATGAGACTCCAAACCAATTTTTTTGAGGTTTATCCAAAGTAATTTAGATGACAAAGAAGAATCAGGATTCCCAGAAAAGTAATTAATCTTAGCTATTCTTTGCAAGCGGACAGACTCATTTCTAGCGGATCTATAAATCTCCCACCTCTGGGAAGAAGGTTTTCTTTTCCACAAGCAATGCAATTTGTTGCGTTTGCGAATTGAGTCTAAAAGCCGATCAGTGAACCATGGACAAGACCTATTTTTAGAAAAAGTTGCTCTTAAAGGAACATGCTTTAAGAATAGCCCATTAATAAAATGGGTAAAAGTAGCTATGTTTTCATTTACAGTTGGTAAGATCCATATATCAATTAACGACAAGTTACGCAGATCATGGTAAAGAGACCGCATGTCAATAGACTTGAGGTCACGGCAAGTGATTGAAGTTTCAAGCTCAGCACGGCAGAAATGGATATTAAAATTACAAAAAAATAATTCATGATCCGATACAAAATACAACTGATCAAATAAATTAACATAACTACTATCAGAAACTACAAAGTAATCTAATAAACTAGGACTATCACCAAAAGAAAATCTAGTTGGTGTATTCATATTGGCAATTCGCATAACAAGCAACCTAACATTATCAGTTAACATTTGCCAATAACAGTCATTAGTCAAGAATTTGACATTGGAATCACGACTAACAATAAAAAATGAGTAGTCAATGATAATATTCGATAGCGCCAAAAAATAGTCATCCAACGGATTTAGTTTGTGCGGATTATAAATACAAGACAAAGATATTTTGGAGCTGTTATCACAAATGCATATATTTAAGTGCAAATCTGAGCATTCAAATTTTTATGAACGTAAATAACTCCCTCCACTCTGTCGACCAGTCCTATTATTTCTGTATATGTCAAAATTGTCCAACCCATAGATGTTATCGTCTACATTCGGGCAAAACCAGGTTTCCGTAAAACAAATGATATCGGCAAATGAGCAATCAAACACATACCTAACATAGTCAAACTTATCAGAAATTAAACTTCGAACATTAAAACTAACTACATTAGTCTACAACGGGTCTTACACAATACATCAAGAAGTACTTTACTGTCAAAACCGCCACTCCCTCTATATACTGCACGACATAAAGTAAGAGTGGGAATTTAAATATTAGCAGATAACGCATAAACATATGATTAACTCTTAGGAAGAGTTTAAATTTGATAGAAAGAAAGATGAAAAATGAAATGTCAAATAGATACTAAGAGAAAAATATTGTGATTATTCTTAGATAATAGAAGCAAAAAATGCATAATTAACACTAATAACATTAAACATTTCATTAAATAAATTTAACTCTCTACTGATGACAATCGAATCCAAACTCTTAAGACCTGATTTTCGCATTTCTTTACATTTTCAAAACTTTTCGGGCTGCAGGGGTTCCTTTGCTAATGATGCTGCCAATTTCGTCGAACCATGTACAAAAGTTTGTATTTTGTGGGTATCCTTTTGATGAATTTGATATTTAAAACTTTTTTGTTAACATTATTTTCTTTAACTCATATATTATTAAAAAATATACGTAATTATAGAAAATAAAGTAAGAAAAATGTAAGAATTATTATTAATAAGAATGTTCTGTTTTGTCGGCTTTTAATGGGAAATCAACAGAGGCATTAAAAGAAATTTCAGATGCTCTATGATTTTTACGGAAGAATGTTGAGACTGCTAGCAAAAAATTGCTTCGATCACGATTAGTATTAAGTTTTAGTATAAGCGGTCCATTATGCATTTTGTTGTTGATGCGAAAATCATCACCCAGAACAGGAATGGGAGATAAGGAAATACTTTTACAAGTATTAGAAAAAACGCTGTTGATATCTTCACCATTGGAGTAGGGTAGCCACTACTTCTGTGGAAATACGATGATGACAAGTTGTACGAGTTTCTTAGTTAACTTCTTCATTTCCAGATTAACTCTCTCTGTAAGAGCACTGGAAATGCTGTCAGCATTTTCGATACGATACGATAGAGAGAGATTGCAGCTGAGCCTTGACATTACATACCTCTACATTCAACTCACCAAATTGATCCAAGTACGTTCCTCTGTCTTTTTAATAGAAACCGTTACCATCTCGATGATGCTCGCGCGGAGTTCACCACATTTTAAGTTCAAGGCAGCCATCAAAGGAGAGTCATCAGTCACAACCGATTTTACAGATGCAGGGGCTGAGGGGCTAGCCCAGGCACCTGCTCCACTGGTGCTAATGACGTTGCTGCTCCACGTACTCCTAAATTTTGATTCCTCGAAGAAATTCACCAAACACTATTGTGTAGAAGTAATACTCTTATAAAGAAAAGAAAAACAAATTAGCATGATAAAACAACGCCGATTTCACGAAATTCACGAATTCCTTCGAACAAGCACGAAATGCATCGTGCCAGTGATATTAGTGGTGCCCAAGACATTGATATTGAAAGCGATGTTGGGCATTTGGTATATATTCAACTCAATGTCAATATCAACATCATCATCACAATATCGCCACGTTATACTCCACAAATGATGATTCCACTACGTTATTTTCCTATTTGATTATTTCTCTGCTTTCGAATTTTAAACCGAATCTATAAAATTCTTCTTTCTTTATAGATTCTTCCGAATCTATAAAATTTCTATAAAATATTCGTTCTTATGAAATAAAAAGCCAACGCTTTATTGAAAATAAATCACTAAAACTGGTAATGTCTCTATATACACTCCCGGTGCCGGTATTGCGACGTCGCGGCATGACGTAAGAGTGGAATCCGAAGATGAAAATAATGACAAAATACGAAGAGAGAGGAGAACACATTATTAAGAAGAGGAGAAGTCATTATATAGGATTTTGTTATTTATGGGTTTTTCTTTAGTTTCCTAAATTTCTCGTGTATTTTCTCCTTCTTTGAAAAAGGGACAATACAATTTTCCCTCAGAGTGGACCAGAAATAAGGAAAGAAGAACGAGAGGAACTTTTAATTGTATTAATTAAGAATTTTTAAAATTACAACAATATAGAATATTATTTCACCCATTGCCACCAATACATAACAATATGTGCATACATAAAAATATTCTTCATCAAAATATACAAAATGTGTTAAACTTAAATTCCGTAAATATTTAGCTCCGAATCAAATTCCGAATTATTGGCACAAACAAACTGAGTGAGGACTTTTAGACTCAACCCCATTGTAACACATTTCCGAATATGGCTTGTTCGTTCGGTTCCATCATTCATTTTATGCTTTTGAGTTATCCAGCTCTAGATCTGTGAACCAGATAACACTTTTCCGAATTTTACGTATTCAAACGTACCAAGATCGCTTTTATGCCTATTCATTGAACTCAATTATTTTGCATGCAATTTCGAATTCCGCAATCGGATTATAATCAGAATATATCGCAAGTACTTGAAATATTCAACTAGCCGCGGCGGTACCATTGTATAAGACCCTCCAGAAATCAAGAATAAACTTTGGCGACTCCTTCGTGTAAGGGAAGCAGAAAAAATGGTGAGAAATTAATGAATCGGCAGATCTTTTATCAAATTTTTTCGCATAATCGCGAGTTAATTTTACTTTACATTTTTTATAAAAAGCATAAATTGGTTCAGATTCGCTTGTAGGATAGAATAGGCGTAAATATTAAAAAAACATGAAAATGAAGTAAAAACGGAAAAATAAAATTTGCAAAATTAAAATTTTTTGGAACTAAAAATGAAATGCACGCACAGAAAGCCTTGCAATTAAGGATTACAAATTACAAAATTGCAATTACAATTGTAATTAAGGATTATAAATTGCAAAAGCATTGTAGGAAGCAATTACAAAAGCATTGTTGACAGGTTGTTGACTAGTGGCAGGTAAACCGTCACGCTTACTGATACTTGCTTCAGCCGATTTGATGGAGCTGTCAGCAGGATTGAATAGAAGGGCGGGTCAAACGGCCATAAGTGTGGCTCCATCGAACAAGCAATTTTCTATTTTATATCATCTCTATTGCCAGACCTCTCCTTCCCTATAACACAAAGTGAATCGAATGTCAAAACCTGTGTCAGCTTCAGTATAAATTCGAAGTTTAGATGACTCTGACCGCCTGTTAATTTATACTTATAGTATGTTTCTTAGAGGAGACTTCAGCTCTGTAATTTACTACTATTCCACTGCAGGACTGAAGCAACTAAACCGGTCTGTGTAATGATTGAGATTTGTGCTGTTTGTATTGAAATTACGCAAGCTACCAAATGTTGCCCTTTAAAGGAATGTCATTTAAAACAAGGCTATTCTTTAGAACCCCCTTTGCGGTGTTCATCCCAATATTTGAGCAAATTTTATGTTCCTAAAAAATGAGACGTAAATGGATGAAACTAGAAGAGACTTTGGAGAGTATTGTGAAATCTGTTGGCGGTGACGGTGCTTTGCGTGAATGTGTTATTGCCAATCGGTTGAAGGGCATTGACAATTGGATACCAGAATATAATTTATATAAATACTACGAGATTTTGAACTAGAGAAAGATTTTGTATTCCTAACAATTACTTTAACAATTTTGATTACGCACTTGCGGAATGAGCAATTACTCCGAATTTAATTCGCCCAGAAAATGTAACAGGTAAGAGTAATTTTCAAAGTCATCGGAATAAATGACGCTGACGTTAATACATATTGGATAAATTCCAGGATTGCTCTCTCGCTATGTTATGGATGACGCTTCTATATTTCCTTTATCTGAGAAATGGATAACGAGATCTGGACACTTGTGCTGCTCCCGGCAGAAAACCAATTTTAATGGTACTAACTTTATTTCCCGCCACAACTGTATATAATAGTATACAAGGAAGTCATTAAAAAATGCATACATTAGAATGATTTACGCATTTCCACGCCACCCAAGAGGTATACATTTTGGCGCGTTACCGGTTCTTTATGGATGTCCGGTTCCCCAGTAGGCCTATACCACCCATATAAAAATACACAAGACACACTAATTTTATAAATTATACATTGTTAGTAACATAAAACTGTTTAATAATATATAAAAAGTTGAAATAAAATATAGTAAAGTGATTGCTATATGTTATTAATGTTAATTGAAATGTTAATTATGATATAACTACAAAATGAAAAGTTAAAAGCTAAATAAGTTTAGTTAAGCACAGTTAAATAGAAAAAAAGAAGCAAAAGGAAAATGTTCATTCACAAATATAATATTGTACACTAAATGTATTTTACTGGGATACATACACGTACCCCAACGATCAATGCAGTAGATTGCCATTGAATTATTTTACCGAACTGATTCTACATATGCGCGACGGAAAGGAATTTCTGTTTAAAATTTGGAGACTTAAGCTCTCTATTGAATTGAAATTAGTTTATGCTAAGGATCATAATTTTAAACAAATGTTTATTGGTTATGTTGACTCTGATTGGTGTGGAAATGAGACTGGTAGGAAGAGCACTACTGGTTATTTATAAGAAATGTCTGAATCACAATTTAATCTGTAGGAATACAAAGAAATATAATTACGTTTGTAGCTTCATCTACTGGAGCCGAGTATATGCCGCTCTTTGAAGCAGTTAGAGGAGGTTTATGGGCTGATTATTCTGCCTTAAGGGCTGATTTATTACTGTGAAAACCTTATCATTACATGGCGTTTGTGAGTACGTTGCTACCTAACACGGCACTGGATACGAGCTTTAGCCAAACAGCCAAATAGTTTAATATTTTCACAAATGGCGCCATTTGAAAGTGCAATGTAGCCGTACCTTAAGAAAATTTTTCTTTGCCTCAATAAACGTTCAAGGGATTCGTAAATGTTCGTAAATGAAGCTTCTAGCATGGGACTCAATGTGGCACCATTTTGAAAGTTAATGAAAAAATGTTGCATTAAAATTTTAGTAAAAAATATAAATATTTGTTATTTGCTAATATGAAAATCGGAAAAGCTCATAAATATAGTCCAGGAGAATTCCGTTGTGTACAGCAAAAAACGCCATCAACCCGATTGTTCTTTGAAAAGCAGAAAGCATGGGCAAGTGTCCAAATGTAAGGTCCAGGTTAGCTGCGCTCATGTTAGTCAGGTGGCGTGTGTTCCCTTGTTGAATCGCGATGACCGTTTATTCCATAGTTGACAATTGCAAATAATTGAAAAACACTTCGGTTTGAATAATAATGAATGAATGAATAAAAATTTTACTCCAATTTTCGTTTTGACTATTTTGATTGTATTGTTTGCAATCGTTATAAGAAAAGTTAATAAGTCCAATAATAAAGATTACAAAATTTTATTATAATATTTTATTAAAACTTATTTCGGGATGATGTTGTTTTATTTGAAAAAACAATTTTTCAAAGTATCTATTAGCTAAGCGATCCGAGCTAATTGGACGAACACCCCAGAGCCTGTATCTCCTCTACAGCATCCACTCTGCATAAAGTTGCATTATGGGCCAAAATATGGCATTGCATTTGTCCATACTGAAACTGAGTAGGGTAATACAAGGATTTTAGTACTATTTCCGTAACTTTAAAAAAAGAAAAAAATACTCGCACACGTCAAAGCAGAAGAAAAGATGTGTATTCAATCAATAATCAACAAAAATGCCACATACTTAATAGCGTGTAGTCTGTCAAAAAAACTACGATTTATATTTATTTATATGGATTAATATTCCATATTTGAAGATATAAGCTGTATTATACCTAACAAAATTAAGAACTACGTCAACAGGAAAATAAGGTACGTAATATAGGTAGATGTGTACCAATATGGTATTAAAGTAAGTTCAAAATATTTTTAAAATACGAAAAATCCAAATTTTAGATTCATGCTAGCAACACTTGCAAAATTGATAAATAAATATCAAACAGTGTTCGAATATCTCAAAAGCAAAGCTTATAGTACGTTTACACCGACACAAAATGCGAATCTCTAATCACGCATTTGAAAACGCATTTAAACCGTCTTATTAGCATTCTGTTTGAAAGCTGAACAGCTGTGAAAACTGAGCCCAAAAACTGTTTTGGTGAGCTGTGAAAACTGTTTGAAAACTGAGCCCAAAAATTTTGCATTTGTAAATGTAAAAATGAGAATTATGCATACGGAAAAACTTAGAGGCAATTCACAATTGTGAAATTGTGCATATGGAAAAATTTGTGGCAATTTTCAATTTTGGAATTTTCGTGGAGTTCTCCATGTCCCGATCTATCGTCAGTGCCGGGATATGCCCTTGCGAATTTCTGGGAAGAATTTAATTTTGATTTTTTGTTTGACAATTTTTGACACTTAGAGGCATGATTTTAGGTGTAAATCTGGGAAGAGCTGCGTTTAATGGAAAGAACAGTGTGTATTGTTCGGATTTGGTCCGCATTCGCCTGGAATGCGAATGATTCGCATTCTTCGTGATTTGAAAATATGTATGGGTTTGTTGTTGTTCGCATTCGCATTCGCATTTGGGACTTGAAGCAGAAATGCGTGATTTTAGGTTGGTGTAAACGCACTATTACGCTCACTTCTTACCGATAATCAAATATAACTTTTGAATCGTTGCCAGCTATTTTTAGGATTTGTAAATAAATCAACAAGTTTTTGACAGTTAGATATTCAAAATAAAAATTTTTATGCATAATTTCTGTTGAATTTTGAATTTTGAAAAATTTAAAAAGGCGTTTCGAAGAATGGCTATTTGCTGAATTGCAACAAAATTGGTGTCTATATAATTTATCCTCGCCTAATTATAAAAACACTTTACTGAAGCAAAGCTCATGGGAGAAAATTGCAAGAGGTTTGAATGTTCCTGGTAGAGTATTCATGTTCCAAGTTCCCGTGAAATGATAATTTTATTTTCTATTGTTGTTGATACTTTAGCTTATATCTGCAGAATGCGATGGGAAACCCACCGAGACACTTATAAGCATGGATCTTATAAGTAACATCGCAATCGCAAGCAATATCGCAATATCGCATGGATCTTCAATCGGGCAGTACAGCAAACGATATCCACAAAAACGCCTCTATCCCTTTGTGTGCCAACAGCGTCCACTAGAGTGAAGGTTAAGTCGACATCGTGGTTGGGGGTTTTTTGGGGTAGGGAGAATGAACCTTTTCAATTTGGTAGCTTATTTTAGTGTAACCGCCAATCTCATTTCTGGGAATATATGTTTCCTGTATGAGTTGCGGGACAATATATCCTTTTATAATGTTAGCAGTAAAATAAATTTATTTACCCATCCGTAATGCTTTATAAAAGTAATCTTTGTTGCTATCCTTTAGTAGTTTAATACAGATTTCAAAACCTAATTCTTCCCGGTTTATATTCGCGTGGCGAACCCACCACCTCCGACGCATTGTATTGTTTTGAGGTTCCCATATTATGCCAACAACGGTCATTATTTGTACAAATGTAAATTAATTACATTTTCTAGATCGTTAGTTATCGAAACTAGCAGATTACGTTTATTGAAATTGAAAGGTACGCGTACGTGTTTCTTTAACTAACTTCTTAACGTGTTTGTATACTTTAAAATTGTTTGCTTGTTCGTTTCGGAAACAGATACATTCATTAAGCTAGAAATATGGTGTGAAACGATGGCAAAATTAGTCTTTCTTCCAATTGTAAAGACAAAATAATTTTAAAATAAGAAGATCTCTCGTTAGCAGCTGTTGGTTAACTATTACGTAATATAAAAAGGCCCGATGAACTTGACTAGCGAAAGTTTGAAGGTATAAAAAAAGTCATTCCCACAATACATCAATTTTGAGGGTTATTATTATTTATTGTTAATGAGATATAAGTAAAATCAATCAATTATGAAGGTATTTTCTTGTCGAAGATAGAACAGCCTTTCCCAAACCAGTGTGGAAAATGTTTTCTCTTCCCTTTCTGTTTTTTTACATATGTTGTTAGTTCAACTGATTTCCTTCATTCAGATTTTTTCTTAGAAAACTAACACAACTTTCGAAGGCATTGCTGTTAGTCACTCTCGAAATCAATATAATTTCCAAAGTGAAATGCAATGTGGAAAAGGGAGCGGAAGAGATAGTGTGAGAATAAAAGAGACAGGAAATACTATCTTTAACATTAACTTGGTTATCTTTTTCTCGATTATTTGCTTCGGAACGTGAAAGGAAATTTGCTTTTCTATTTTCATACTCTACACCCGAAGGGGTATATTCGCTTACTCCTTCCGTTTGTAACGCAATAAAGGATGAACGGCAGGTGGAACAATGTATACATATTCCCGCTGAGTATAACCTCCGCAGTGGATCAGTACCACGCTTACATTTTACACAATATCCGCGTTTAAACCCCGATTTTTCAGTTTCCATATAACTACAAGTATTAGTATGTATTCCAAAAAATGGTGGGGGAAGGGGAAGTGAACGAAAATATCATACGCCTCCCGTTATATTTGCACACTCGTTACAGCATGTGGTTGGTTGAATATGTTGAATCCATTATTTTGTTTTTCCCCCGATACATGAAAATATCCGCACGATTTGGCACGCAACAGATGAATTCTTAATACACAGCCGTATGAAGCTCTTTTGTGAGATTCACATTGAAGTGCAATAAAATTATCCTTAATTTTAAAAAAATACCAAATTATTTTAAAAGTTTTATAGTTACTTAAAAGCTTAGTAACTCTTCTGCTCATTTGTGTCAATTGAGAAAAAATAGCCCCGGACTCTATTTGACAAATTCTTCGATGAAATTTTGGGCCCTCTTTAAGTCTCTCAAGAACTCACAGCCGTTCCGTCATGAGAAGTGAAACAATATTATCAAAACATATGCTGATAAATATTGAAGGATATTTTTGTTGCATTATTATGTCGTCAACACCGTAAAGTGTAAAGTTCGTGAATCCAAGTTCATGATTTATCATTAAAAATTCAACCACAGCTCACACGTATATGGTACATACGAATATATATTCGTATATATGTCTATAAGACGGGATATAGATAAGTGTCCATAGAATAATCTTTAAAAAAGTTGGGATACCCAAAATGTTAGAAGGCACACGATTCATGCGAAAAGCTTTAATTACCTTTAATTCTTTATCGCGTCGTTGCTGGTCCACCAGCAAGAAATAAGGGAGGCATCTGTAGGGGCCGACTGCGCTAAATGTTTTTCCCAAAACTTTAGCCGAGGAATGGGAGCAGGAAATAAGAGGATATTTTCCGATGCGGCGTGGTCCCGTGGTCTTCATTTACGAGTGTGAAACGATTTGCGTACACATACATACACGCTCACACAATACCATTATACATTGTGCTTTTGCCTTTCACGCCTCGAAAGTGAACTTTTCTTCTTCCTCTAATTTTTTGCTGAATCTTCACCCCTTTAACGAGTGCCCTTTTCAGGGGTTGACTACGTTGCTTTGCGGATTACAATTTTAAATAATTTAAATGAAAAGTCTATTATTCCGTCCTACCACCGCCGTATCCTCCAAGCAACAGAGTGACAGTCAGGCCAGATCTACAATAAATGTGATCCCCTGAGCCCATTGGTCGGTTCCCACCATCTCACTGATCCATGATGGGCCCCACCCTTCTCCTGCCTCACCCATCCTCAATCAATCCTCATCAATTACCACAAATCTCGTTTGAAGGAATATCTAGTCGAGAATATAAGGGTACTCAGTTTTGTTGGACGAATCTATTTATTTTGTTTTGCAGCAACAAAAAAAGTCTCTTTCAGTGTTAGTGGTATATTTGCATGTAATAAATTTAATTTTAAGATTGCTTTTTTTAATATGTGTGTTTTTGTGCTTGTACACATTTTATTGGCAAACTATTTATTTACAATTTCCATATCTTATGTTGCTCAAAACAACTCCTTGCTTTGCCTTTTTCGTTTTGCCCCAGATGAGACCATTAGTCACTCAGTCGACCAATTTATGCAAATAACATTCTTGATGTTGTTCCTATTGTTGCGGTTGTGATGTGACGATTGTAATTGTCAGTAATGTCATTTATACGATATTAATGATGATTATGGTTATTGTGAAGATTATGAGTTGTGGTCCACTGTTTTACATGGTGACAGGTCAACAGAATGTAATGTTGTCATTACTGAGAATAGTTGTTTTAAAAGTAACCAATCAGCCGTTTTAATTACACGCAATAATTCTTTCAGTTAACAGTAAAGAAATGAAAAAGATTACAGGATAATATAAACCATGTACAACTTTGAGAAATAGCTTATTAAGCTGAGAACTTTCAAAGTATTCGTGTCCCTTCAATTTATGTGCCTCCAATAATCATGGAATTGATTATTTCGAACAGAATGCTTTCCTCATTTCCCCTTCCTTTAAATTCCTCATTTCCTAATTTTACATTTTTCTACAATTTCATAATCTTATAAAAATCAACTGTTATTCAACCGAATTCTATAAATCTACCATCTTACGCCTAATGAAACGACGCTTCTCTTTACACTTTTATTATATAATTATTAAAATTGCATTGTTTTGTATGCTGCAATCCTGTTTATCTGGATGTATTTATTTATATATTATTGCCGCAATTTAATTGATGCCAGAAAGCCTTAACAAAATTATCCTTATTGTGACGAAAAACGGGATAAATTAAAGTATGGATTATAAATAAATTTACCCTTGTCGTAATGTATTAGTTGTAAGAAAGTGAGACATAACATAACACTGTACATCGTATCGTTCAGGAACACAACGCATCGCTAATTGTACTGTCCGTCCGTACATCAATTAAAATGTTAATGTTTAACTAAGGTCTCATATAAAGATCACATAAACCGAAAAGAGTCCTTATTTTAAATTTCAGTTCCAGAACTCGTGGACGATGCTGAACCTTCAACTCCCAGCTTTAAACTTGGGATAACCGATGGCATCTTTGCATTATTAATATTAAGGCATGTGTCATCACCACTTGTTTCAATGCACTTTGCATTGCTGCAGATATTTTTATAAGAATGTCATGGTCGTTATTAATTTCATTGCTGAAAGTGGTCTTAAAATTCTTAATGGGGTCGCGCATTGTGGAAAATATGCGCTCCACTATAAAATGGACGGGAGAGTCCATTTAGGAGTGTATCAGTAAAATAACGGAAATGAGTAATAGCAAAAGAGGAAACCGATGCTATTTCTGAACATAATAAAGAAGAAGGTGGGCTAGGTATTCACGATGATGATGATTACGACGACAAAAAAGAATAAATTTTATTCTCTGATTGTTTTGTAGACAACATAAAATTTGCGTACTTCAGCATTTTTCAATTGAAAGATATTATCTCATCATCCTCTCAGTTAGAAAATTACTTTATTAAAATCGGAATCTAAAATTGGGATATAAATTGATATGATTAATTGAGATATATTTTCCCAATGCTGGCTTTGAATAAAACAACACATTTTTTAATGCAAAAAACGTACAAAAATCCAAATTCAATCTCACCCTTCTCCTTCTCTATATTAAAAAAATAGCTTCAACAATTGAAAGTCTTAAATCAGCTTTTTTTGTTTTTATTTTAAACAAATTCAACAAACGATAGTAACTGATTCAAGCATATAATCGTTAAGCTCCGTAACATCAAATCATCAATACAAACCTCGTTTACTGGAAATATTGTATGAAAATTTTCAGGGATTTCCATATAACATGGGAAGTGGATAAGGAGCCTTTGCTTCACTTTAACGCCAGAAGTTGTTTCCGATATTGAAATAAATTTGTCCACTACACATGATTTTGATTTAAACTTCTTCCAGTTGCATCCAGTGACATCAGAAATTAAAATCTGTTAATTATTGTCTACAGTCGGGGTTGAAATATATGCACATTTTGTGCATTGCAAAAATGTAGAGCTGCATTTTTGACGATATATATTTATTAAATTTTCTTCTGTTCTCATACGAATCTTAACCTATATAAGATTTTGTTTTTTCTGTGTATTTAAAATAATCAATTCCGATTAGATGCGATAGAAGTGATAGTTTCTTCATAAGCTTGGTTTTTTCTTCAATGCAATGCTAGTTGCAATGGTAATTTGTTTTTACTCAAGCTGCATTCAAAAGGCGCCACGAGATACTTCATCTAAATTTTTTGGTATACTCTGATTTTGTAGTTATTTAATTAACATGTTAATTTAGGTGCTTCTGTCTTTGTTTAGATTTAGTTTTGCGATATATAAATTTAAAATTTACACGTTCATTTTTATTTAAAACAAATTTAGTTGCATTCTTATACAGACCTTATTTTGTCCATTATAAGTAAAAGTAATATGAAACGATGTACTTTATACAAAATATTCGCATACGGATATGAGCTAAATGTTTAGTGTTGAAGCACTTACCAGAGATATACCAGAGATATTAGACCAGAGAGCAAATATAACTAACCAAGTTCACGAAAACGAATTCGTATGGAAAATTCGCTCTAGATGCATACAATATAATGTACTGTTTACTCATGTAATAAAATATATTTGCCCAAGCATCTGCCGTTTTTAGAGAATCAATGCTCCATTTCCTGAAAGAAAGAGCTTTCCTGTGCGAGCTCCATCTCTTGTGTCCGCAAGGAAATGATGCCAAATGGGTGAATCAAGGGCCACGATTGACTGGAGACGACACTATTTTTAGACGTCTCCATAAAATTTTCATAAATGATGTAAATTTCACATCGGTGACCGATATGAATGCAATCAATTTTCTTGGTTCAAATCGAGAACTGTAAGAATTACTCGATATCTTCAAATCACGCAATATATAGTTAAAGAAGGCTGTTTTAGCGAAGGAATCATCTGGAGATTCATAGGGCTGCGATCGCTTCATTTTTTATGTATTGGGAAAGCGCTGTCAAACTAATAAAATACAGCTTGCAACGCTTCATCGGCACTCTCATGTGCAAGGAGAAGGTATCATAAATAGACGACCGCTAATGCCATTGTCTACCGATCCTAATGATTTACGACTGGTCGCCTCGCCCCTTCGTTCTCTTCTTAATCGATCACTTTTTTAAAAAATACTTGCTGGCTCCCAGCAATGCTTACACCTAGTATTTCTGGTTTTACAGTCTGTCGGAAGAACTGTATGATCACAGTTCTGTAACTTCAGTTTCGAATATGATTTATTGCATCACTTTGGACCCGCTTCCAGGTGGGAAGTAGTGATTTCTACATTGAAGAGTTGAAAATTTTGAAAATGATTTGATTTTAGTTCAATATTAATATATGCGTGTAAGTAATTAATTGAAAGATGATTGGTGTTACTAAGATTTCATGGATATAATATTTGTATTAAAAATTATAATTTTTTTGTTAATGAATTTTTAATTGATATCAATTAATGACAGTCTGCGCATGAATAAAGCAGAATTTTATATAGTGGTTTAGCGAAGATTGGCAATTCCTTACCAAATATTTTTTTATTCGAAAATCATTGTTTCAGTAATCACAGCGCAGGGAGGTTACGGCAAAACTTTATGTCATTGGTTAATTTGTATTATCAAGTTTGAAATCCAAAAATTTTTTATCATTGATTATTAGCGTTCATGCATAAAATGTGTTTACAATTACAACATTGATTTTGGAAGCGATATGGACCGCAACTAAATTCACCCCGCTATTGACTTCTTCTAATAGATTTCATAACATTTTCTGAGTTCGATAAGTTTGATCTACTCAAAATATATGGTCTTCCGAAAATATTCTGACCATAAGTTTTACAATTTGCGCCCCAACTTCATTGTTATAAACCTGCACATGGTTGTGGAGGGCATCACTACCTCATACAGTAAAATATTAACGTATCTGATTTAACACTGGATTCACCAAAAACGTAGTTTTGTGTTCCTTGTTTATGCACTGCGCTTGCCAAAATTTTAATAAAACTAGAAATACAATAATGACAAACTCCACACTATATACTCCTCCTAAATTATACCTTGAGAAATTATACTCTCTAAAACATTTGATTTGGAATTTGTAGCGGTTTCGAAAGGAAAGGTGAATTGTAATTTGTAGGGGTCTGGAAGCCCCTACAGCTTACACCCTACAACCAATTAAAAGCGAAAAATATTTATTGAGAACGCCCTAACTTTGACTAGTTTGGAACCAATAGCCGTAGTACTGAATTTTCATCTAGGTTGCGGTCGAATTAGATTCCTTCGATTTTATTCACGGAATTTCATGAATTTTTAAATATACCAGACTAATAAATATCTCTTTGGAGGCATCGGAATTTTTAAAGTCAAAATGTATTTTTAGGTTTATGGAAAAACATGATAATATCTAGACTCATGGGACACTCGTGAGTAATGATTTTAGCAGATTTCAGTTTTGGTATTAAAAATAAATTAAAAGAGTTATATGCTAAACCAATAAAAACTAGTATCTACAAAAACCATGCTTTCATTTAAATAAACTATTTCTATAATTGCAAACACGTAAAACAAAACAACTTCAGATCTTCTTCTGTTTGCTACTTCAGTTTTATCCATCTGTACAATTGGATTTAGTCGCTTTCAATTCTTGAAATTTCCGGATGATTCTCAAATTGTTTTCTTTCTCGTGCACTCTTTGACATTTCACATTGTACTTTGTACTACGCTTTGGTTCCATTCGGGGAAGTCAGCAAAATAATAAAAAACAGAGACAAAAAGAGGCCTATTAATATTTTTTATTGTACGTAGTCCCATAAAATATTCTCATGGCTGCAATTATTTTTAACGGTTTTCTAGAAAACCGACTGCATCGTTGTCGCCATCTGTCGGTTGTTGGGAAATATCGCTGCGAGCGCTCATGCCAATACTAATAATAATAACTAAATGCATTTTTCCTTTCTCTCTATCCTTGCTTCGGACGACCTAGAGTTCTTTTAATAATTTAGCCACCGAACTCACGTATACAAATTTACATAAAAAATAAGAGATTGCGAATTTATACCCATGCAATGGCAATCGATTGCTGTGTCAATACATTATTTCTATTGGTGCTATTCACGACCATAATTTCATCAGATCGCAAAATTTTGCAATTGCAGATATTTGCTATCAATTGTGTACACTTTTTGGCTTATTTTCGCAACACTTGTGACAAAACTGATAGCCAGCTGATTTGTAAGAAATTTTTTGTGAAAAGACGAATTGTTTATACTGTTATAGACGAATAGACGAATTTGCTGATGAAATAATTTAAGACGAGATGTGGTATCAACAGGATGACGCTACCTGATATACGGCGACGGCAACCATAGACTAATTGAAATTAAAATTTGGCGATAGGTTGATTTTGAGAAGTGGACCCGTCAATTGGCCTTCAAGGTTATGCGATTAACACCTCTCGATTATTTTCTGCGGGGTCACGTGAAGTCACTGGATTATGCTGATAAACCAGCAACAATTGGCTTTTGGAGACCAACATTATCTGTGTTATGTGTGACATATGCGCGAAATAATTTTCAAATGTTAACTTGATCTTTCGAACAAACAAAACACTTATTAAAATTAATGTTTTGTGTTTTTACCATTCGAAGTTCTATCGGGCTTAAAAACCATCCTTTATATGCAAATATTCATTGATTTTTATGTTTGTTTGATCAATTATGTTTGTTTGAGCGTGGTTTGAATTTTATACATTTTTACGGGTGTGATGAGCAGCTTCCTCAAAAGAAATCAAAAGCGGGGTTTTGAACACATCGTATACATTCGATATGTTATAATTCATATTTAGGACATAATTTGCTGTGGAAGGGATCACCGCTAAAAGAGAAAAAAGGGTATGCCTTAACAAAGGACATCGTACTAATCTAGAACTTTTTTGGAACCTAATTTCGGCATAGATTGTCGCGTGGATGGATTAAGGACGTTTTTGGCGAGAAAATTTTTGCACCAATCACTAGAAAATATCGCGAAATCAATGTACAGGAACTAAAAACGTTCATTGGGAACCAAAATAACACTAGATAAAAACAATTGTGCCTAATATATGTAGGATTGTTGTTTAGGAAGAAAATATTCTTTTTATTACTTTTTTTATTAAATTACTTTATAATGTAATTTCCATGAATTCTATTTAAAATAAGAATTTCAACTTTCGAATCGTTTTACATAGAATAAATTTTCACATTTTTTCTAAACATAAAATCATATCATAACAAATTTGAATGTTTAACGTATTTTTTAAGGCATATGCTGGAGGAGAATAATGTCCTATGTACAATAATAAATTTTATGATACGTCAGTCTATGTCCATTTGCCTTATGATCCGCATCTCAGCCTGTATGTATTCATTATTAATTTATACATGAAAAATACATGGAATAATATAATATATAGGTACCGGTGTGAAGTTAACATCCTGCGAATTCAGCATCCGGCGAATTCAAAAGCATAACTGTTTTAGAGCTCTGTATCTTTTACACGGTGAAAATTACAGTTGCGGAAGCAAAGGAGAAAGCACATGCACCAACCCAATTTTATTACTATGCAATAATATTTTGTTACTATGCTGTGTTTTTAATGAACTGTGTAGATGCTACCTATACGAATGACACTTACCCTGATTTTGTACAGGTATCTAAGCAAACCAAAAGTATCAAAGATGGCGCCACAATCAAAATACTCCTGAATGTCGAAATACGTCTTTATTAAAAAAAATTGTGAAGTATATTTTGCAAATCAGAATTTTGAGACAACTTATGAACTTAAATTTGTTGCACAGAAACAACAACAACAAATTTTATTGATTTTGAGTTTTCAAAGCATTTACCAATTTCCCATAGTTTTCTTAATGATCCGAAACCCCAGTTCATTAAAAGACATAGATAGAGAAGTAATCAAAGTAAAAGAATAAATCCCCGAATTATTAATTGATTTTGTTATATAAATTAGAAAAATTTGCTAACAAATTGCACAGCATAACATTTCAACTGGTTGCGAATGGTATATAATATGTTGTAATTAATGGGCATTATTTTAAGATGCAATTTTGCGAGGTTCAACTTTTAACTAATTCTACCTAATTAATACAGCTACACTAAATCAAAGACTATAGAATGTTTAGAACATTTAAAAGTTTTAAATTACAAATAGTGATTTATCGTTGAAATACAAAATAAAACTACGTAAACTTTTCTTAGAATAATTAATTATTGTGAAAGCACAAAAACTTTCAGTATTTTTTAAATTTAAAGACTATTTTTATATAAAATTTCTTATTTTAATTAAGTAGATTTTTCCGGATCTACTTTGAAGTGCTTGATCTAATTTTGATGAAAAGCTTAGCTTTAATTATTTATCAAAATTGAAAATTTCAAATAATTTTCAGGTTTCCGTTAGATTATTAGAGGTAAAAAAATTATGAAAAAAGTTAAAAATTGTGAACAGGATATAATTGCCTTTTCATTCATTAAAAGGAACAAAAATTTGAGCAAACAATAGGGGAAAAAACTTAGCAATAACGGAACTCAATTTTTTTTCTACCAGACTCTGTATTCGCACATATTGTGCGTAAAAATCGTACCACCAAACTGTGCTTCTTAAACTGTAACGATGTTCGTGTGGTGGGGAACTTTGCTAACAAATTTGCTAACTTTGATACAATTTAAAAAGAAGAGATATTAGGCAGTTGGATATAATTTGTATTATTAATGAACAAACTGAGCTTACCTCATTATGATTTTAGCATATAATGTCAGAAAATTTTCCATTTAGAATACACTCATAAGTGGGTATTTCAATTCGGATTCTAAAGCTAATCTATCAATAGTGGTCACACTTTCTTCTCTATAAAAACTGCAAATATAATTTAAGCGTGATGCCACCTATTTAGATATCTTCCAGAAGGTCCTACGAATCGATGGAGACCACTTTCGTTAATTTCCTATCTCTACGATTTTTGCAATCCGCACAGGATGCTGAAGCTAGATTAGTGGTCAGACTTTCTTCTCTATAAAAACTGCAAATATAATTTAAGCGTGATGCCACCTATTTAGATATCTTCCAGAAGGTCCTACGAATCGATGGAGACCACTTTCGTTAATTTCCTATCTCTACGATTTTTGCAATCCGCACAGGATGCTGAAGCTAGATTAGTGGTCACACTTTCTTCTCTATAAAAACTGCAAATATAATTTAAGCGTGATGCCACCTATTTAGATATCTTCCAGAAGGTCCTACGAATCGATGGAGACCACTCAATTTTTTTTCTACCAGACTCTGTATGTATGTAGACTACGAATGTATGGAGACCAATCCTGTGCGGATTGCAAAAATCGTAGAGATAGGAAATTAACGAAAGTAGTCTTCATCGATTCGTAGGACCTTCTGGAAGATATCTAAATAGGTGGCATCACGCTTAAATTATATTTGCAGTATTTATAGAGAAGAAAGTGTGACCACTATTGATAGATTAGCTTTAGAATCCGAATTGAAATACCCACTTATGAGTGTATTCTAAATGGAATTTTCTGACATTATATGCTAAAATCATAACGAGGTAAGCTCAGTTTGTTCATTAATAATACAAATTATATCCAACTGCCTAATATCTCTTCTTTTTAAATTGTATCAAAGTTAGCAAATTTGTTAGCAAAGTTCCCCACCACACGAACATCGTTACAGTTTAAGAAGCACAGTTTGGTGGTACGATTTTTACGCACAATATGTGCGAATACGGAGTCTGGTAGAAAAAAAAATTGAGTTCCGTTATTGCTAAGTTTTTTTCCCTATTGTTTGCTCAAATTTTTGTTCCTTTTAATGAATGAAAAGGCAATTATATCCTGTTCACAATTTTTAACTTTTTTCATAATTTTTTTACCTCTAATAATCTAACGGAAACCTGAAAATTATTTGAAATTTTCAATTTTGATAAATAATTAAAGCTAAGCTTTTCATCAAAATTAGATCAAGCACTTCAAAGTAGATCCGGAAAAATCTACTTAATTAAAATAAGAAATTTTATATAAAAATAGTCTTTAAATTTAAAAAATACTGAAAGTTTTTGTGCTTTCACAATAATTAATTATTCTAAGAAAATGTTACGTAGTTTTATTTTGTATTTCAAAGATAAATCACTATTTGTAATTTAAAACTTTTAAATGTTCTAAACATTCTATAGTCTTTGATTTAGTGTAGCTGTATTAATTAGGTAGAATTAGTTAAAAGTTGAACCTCGCAAAATTGCATCTTAAAATAATGCCCATTAATTACAACATATTATATACCATTCGCAACCAGTTGAAATGTTATGCTGTGCAATTTGTTAGCAAATTTTTCTAATTTATATAACAAAATCAATTAATAATTCGGGGATTTATTCTTTTACTTTGATTACTTCTCTATCTATGTCTTTTAATGAACTGGGGTTTCGGATCATTAAGAAAACTATGGGAAATTGGTAAATGCTTTGAAAACTCAAAATCAATAAAATTTGTTGTTGTTGTTTCTGTGCAACAAATTTAAGTTCATAAGTTGTCTCAAAATTCTGATTTGCAAAATATACTTCACAATTTTTTTTAATAAAGACGTATTTCGACATTCAGGAGTATTTTGATTGTGGCGCCATCTTTGATACTTTTGGTTTGCTTAGATACCTGTACAAAATCAGGGTAAGTGTCATTCGTATAGGTAGCATCTACACAGTTCATTAAAAACACAGCATAGTAACAAAATATTATTGCATAGTAATAAAATTGGGTTGGTGCGTGTACTTTCTCCTTAGCTTCCGAAACTGTAATTTTCGCCGTGTAAAAGACACAGAGCTCTAAAACAGTTATGCAGTTGAATTCGCCGGATGCTGAATTCGCAGGATGCTAACTTCACACCGGTTATATAGGTTTATAATTATAATACATAAGAAGCATAAGCTTCTTGCTATAAATACGTTTAGGTGCATATGTAAGCGCGTTGAATAGTGGCATCTTATACCGGTGAGTCGTTTACCGGTATAAATGGTTTAAAAGGTATATCGTTCTGTTGTACGTGGTCTGCTTCCTAATAATCACGTAAAGGGTTAAAAAGTAGGTATTGGCCCTGACTCTAATGACAAATCCATGCAGGCTTTCACTTGAATACATGTACTTCTTATTGTTTTAAAGTGAAATAAAATCATTAGATAACATTGAATACATAGGTGCTACAATGTTATATGTAAGGAGATCATCTACTGATTACCCCGATAAAATTTTTGGTCGATAATTTGAATGTCCACACCCATATTTTGTGGGTCAGATGCGCAAATGAGGGATTCTCAGGGAAGAAAAAAGTGCTATAGGAATTTAAGAAAGAGAGCCTAATCATTGATGTCCCAAAAATATTCGTTGGAAATACGAATGATGAGATTACGGCTTGGATATTTTTCGTCAATCCAAATATTACTTTACAAATTGCTTGAGCGGACTGAAATTTTGTACATCAATTTAAGGTCAACTTGTGATCTTTGCCTTCCTTACTTGGAAGCGTGGTATAGGCGCAACAAAATTTGAAAAAAAACGTCACGGCTACTGCGGACCTCTACAAATTTTGTACACAAGTATTACAAGATGTTAATAAATGGAGAGCAGATTAACAACCATCACAGGTTAGCCGTCGGACATCTTCGGAAGAGGCACAGGAAATGAAAATTATTGATACGTCAGGTGCAAATGATCACTGGAATATGGAAACAAGGGCTCGTTAAAAATTCTGCTCATGTTATTAAAAAAATATATTAAAACTTTTAAACCTTTAAGTTAAGAAACAACATAATTTTTACTGAGACCTATAGACTTGGATTTCTTTACTTTCTACTTTATTCTTGCCAAAAATCGAATAACTAAAAAATCTCAGCTCATTTAAATTTTTTGCCCCGAATAACTAAAAAAACAAATTTTCTCCCATTGTGCGGTGCATTAAACGCCGTTGTTGTAAGCATCCTATCATTAAACTCGTCCACTTCAAATAATTTATTGGTTGTCATCACGTTGGTCAAAATCATGACTGAGTTGAGGCTTTTTAAATAAGTTGACGCCACTACAAAGGGTCGCTGGGCACGCGTCCTTCAGTTTTATTTTAACTGAAATGGTCCAGATTGCCCAAATATTTGCTAAATGAATATTTCGTAGACTGAATCCTATTTGAGTGTAACGATTTTCGTTATACCTTGTTCGTTATACCTTCGCTAAACCTTCTTTATATAAAAAATTTCCACAAATTAGCGGAAGATACAATCAATTTCGAAGATACATCGCGAAATACAAAAAAATTAATGCTGTTAAAATGTGAGATGGAACGACGGGTTTTTTCGCCTTACCCCTGTGCGGTCCTCAGTTTTGCCTCAATCTAACACCTTCTAGAAAAGTAGCAGATAAAAATATGGCCGCTTTCATATCAGACGAAATAAACAATTGTTGCCAGTGCCTTTCAATTTATTCTAGGCGAAAACAAAAAAAAAATTACAGGCGAAATTAGCAAAGAAAGCTGATGAAATTCATTGCGTCACACAACCACAGTGGCTGCCGCGAGTAGTGTTGGGGACCATCGAATGATTTCAACTATCCATAATTAGTTACTGAATCACTTGAGTTATCGTATAATTTTTATCATTCACTCATTATTTCATTCGATGTCCTCATTACATTTCACACACAATAAATTTGACAGAAGCGTTAACACTCGTTATATGCACTCTGACTAATATAACGTCGTCTGACGAATACATTAGTCTATACATTAGTGACGAATATATGAGTCTTGGCTGATGAATTGTGTATCGGTTTTTACTCGCTGATTGATTTTTTAAATTTCTCTCGACACAACGATGATTAATATTACCGCAACCTCAGATTACGAAACGCAGAACACTGGAGGGAAAATAATGGAAACATCATTGACAACAGGAGACTTCGCAACAATAGTAGACAATGTGCGAAAATAGTCCATACATTTTGATGGAGACCGTGTCGCACTCGTTTTTATTGGGCGAACTGAAGTACTAACAGAAGAAATGGCATAATGTAAATGTAATGTCAATGTAATGGCTGGCATAATGTATATATAAATCTTATCTCTCGTACAATGCCAGAGCTTCTAAGGGACAAAACGCTAATGTGGTATCGCAACAACGATCGGAATGACTTTAGCAATTTGAGCGAGTTAATGGCATTGGTTATGGTTAAGGAGTGCTTGGGACTGGATGAAAGGTGTACCTTCTCAACTGCTCTGCCTAAAGAAGTTGAACATCGTGAAATAAAAGCAATACCTACAGGAATCAGGAACTAGACTACAGAAATCCACAGGCATTGTTTGGTTGGATATGTAGAATAGATGGTGTGAAAATATATGAATTTGTATGAGCCATAGTATGAGCCAATTGGTAAAGGCTAAAGGGATCCCAAAGAAGAATGCCTCGGTTCCAATAATTGTCAAAATAAGGATCATCACGACGTTTTATCAGTGAAACGATGGTACATCAATTAGAAGTAGAGGACACAACAAAAACAACAATTGTGGACAATAAAGATCAGAAAGGCAGCGAATATGTCAGTCCAATTGGGCAACCAAAAGCTGAAATGTTATTTGTTCTCCCAGAAGAAATTGATACTTTATTAAATTATTTATTATTAAATATACTCACAATATCAGATAATCCAATTTGATGTAGAGACGGTATTCTGGTCGTAGGCCCTCGTAAATTCTATGCAGCTGGTCTTCCGCGTGTAATCGTGGAAGCTGACGCATCATGGTCACCATACTTATAATGTAGCCTTTCGCTTTTTCGCTAATACTTTGTCGCCGCTTTATAAAATTTTCCTCCAGACGTTGCATATAACGCGGCGGCAAAAAGAATTGAAAAGCTGCGGTTTTAAAGTTGGCCCAGGTTGACATCCACCGATCTTTGGCTCGATCCCGTAGAATCTCATTTATAGGTAGAAGTAGGTGGTCGTATGGGATGCGGTAAGCCTCCATTGTCTCGATAAAATCAACGACGGATCTTGATCCATTGAAGTGCACATTCCACCTTCGAATAATATTTATGGTATTGAATTCAACACTTGATGAAATGTTGGTCTGCTATGAAAGGGTAATGGCGGGGATGGGCAAGCGGACTTCTTCCTCGTCTTTTTCCTTCTTCACTGCAGGTTTCTTAATTCGCTGTGCTGCGAATAAATTGCGCTGATATCCGCAATTAGTCTGCTGCGGATTTCTTTAACAGTGCCGTCCGTCGGGAGATTCAGCAATGTCATCTGCGCTTCTATTTCGTCTTTTCTTAATTTGTAGATGAAAGTCAAATTCTCAGGAAGGGCTACTTCCTTGGTTGTATTATCAGGTTGGGGGGAACCGTCGCGTGATGTTCACGGTCCCTGCTCAGGCCCCATTTGTAACGAGTTTTGTTTCTCAGCTGGGGTGTGCTTAGCCGTTCCAGGGCTCATTGTAGAGGGATCTCGTAATCCTCTTCAACAACGAAAAATCGTTACTATTTCACAATTTCTCACGATCGACTAATAGAGTCGATATATTCACTGACTACTGACAGCTCGGGCGAAATTGAAGGTAGACGGTATTTTTCTTCTACTAGTTTTATTTATTCTAACTAACTTTCAATATAATTCAATTGTTAACAATAAGGCTGTGTTAAACTCTACGAAAGAAATTTCCTTATTAGAATAATTAAAATCTTATTCGCACTAATTGTCAATAATTTTTATACCCTGTGTCTGAAAGGCTAGGGTATGTTAAGTTCCATAGCTGCGGACAAGTTTATGTGTTCTGAGTCCGAGTCTGGGAGCATGAGAAGCATGCTGACTTCTGATGTCCAATATGAATATATCTAAATATGCAGTTCACTTCTATCGTTTGTAGACCGAATTAGATGACAAAATTTCATCCTCGAACTCACCCGCCAATATTTAATTAATTTGGGACGTAGTTCGTCTGACGCATTATAGAACTTTGCAATGAAATGTGGCGCGATTATTCTGTGATGTTATAAATTGCTTGGAATTAAAAATGCATGAACTCGGTCTCATGCCACGCCTACTATTTTTGAAATAAAATTGCAAAATTCAATTTTGGCATCCCTGTTGAAATTTTGAAGCTGAAATTTAATGGCTAAAATAAAAGTGTTTCTCGTTATAAAACCAACAAAAATGGGGGTGAAACTCCCATTACCCGACTGTACTATATAAGTACCCACTACTCTACTATACTCTACTATATATACATTTTTTGGGCTCTATTGAAGTTGGGTAAGTAGATCTGAATTAACCAAGGTCACGTAAAGATAATATTAAAATGTCGCATACCGCGCAATGATTATTAGTATAAAAATATACATTTTTGTTACGGGTGTGTTGTATATAAGCCTCGGCCAAGCAGAAGTTATCGTTTTT
This sequence comes from Physocephala rufipes, assembly GCA_963966595.1. Classification (NCBI taxonomy): domain Eukaryota; kingdom Metazoa; phylum Arthropoda; class Insecta; order Diptera; family Conopidae; genus Physocephala; species Physocephala rufipes. The sequence goes on from OZ016503.1 coordinate 15,637,714, forward strand.
ACCAGTTAGCCTTAAATTAGATGAATATTTTTAATTATGACCGCACACATTCTGTACTTTTGGTTTTACTTAATTTGTTGGTTTGCTTGAATGAGAGTTTCAGCTCTATGTAGTTTAATAAATTTTCAACTTTTGAATTAAAAATTTGATTTGATAAATAAAATTGTATTCAAAAAATAATGTCTCCTCTTCTATCGCACATGTGTTGGACGTATTCCACAACAGAAATCAAACAATTGTTTGGTTTTTCATTGATCTCAAACACAAAGTGTTATTTTCTGAGCTAAAGCGTATTTAATTGACGGAACTAACAAAACCTAAACCGAACATAAACATTACAAAATCCGCCTCATTAACTCGATACAAATCACAATGTTATTTGCACAATGCGATGCACAAATTTATTCACTACGCAACCCGCCAGGGTTTCCCAGACACCGAAATGCCTCCATCCACTCCTTTCCGCAGAGAATATTCATTTAATTAAGATTAGTACATTTTAGTACCCTCCACTTCGTCACTTGGCTTATTCAGAATACTGCTTGTGTGTGCATTATACCAAGTAGCGTTGGCTGTCATCAAAATTAATTTCAAAGTGTGAGTGCCGGCAAATGAGTTAGATACTGATCGGAGCACACTGAGCATTTTCCATTGCGTGCTGGGGAATATATTCCTCACGCTACATAAAACTCATGACTGCAATAGCGGCAAAGACAACGAAAACAAAAACAGTGCCAGAAATATCCTGATCCCAGATGCCTTCGTATTTCGTTCTATAATCTCCTCGTATTTGGCCAACTGCCAATAATTCTTTAATTAAAATTGATGTTGAAAACTGATTGAAGCACTCAATGACGGGCGCCTAGTGTGGACATGAGGGATCAATACATATGTCCGTGTGGTTGTGTTTTGCGAACACGAGGACACTTCGACTGGCCTCATCTGCGTATCGGGATGATGTTCTATACGCAATGGCAAGCGTATTAAAGGCAGTAATTGGCAAACAAAGTTTTAGACTAAATAGCTTCTGCTTAAAATTAAATTTGCATACCCCTTTCGATGGTATGAACTCAACCTCCCTCAACGTTGTCAGCGAAGTGTCCCTAAACTGAAAACGTCGAAAAGCATTTGGTTCGCAAGCCCGAAGCTGATTTGTGGTTGCGTGGACTTCGAATGACGTGATATACTCTTGTTTAAACCCTGAACCCATGCATTCTGCTGTCAGTTTTGTTGCTTCATTCTGCAAAACATGTAATAGCAAATTACGAAGTATTGAGTATCTACGAAATTTTGATATTGGTAGACCCATAAAATACCTATGCACCTGGGGTTTCATAGCGCTGGGATCTCGAATCCCTACAAATGCATTAATGGTTACCCATAATTATTCATAATCTTTTAATTAATTTAGTCAATTACTGCAAACATACACGAATGCGGCAATTACTTTGGGTATCGAAATAATTTGGGTATCGAGCGGAAAGTGACATCCGAAAATATCGTGACCCCCTAAGGTATGGTCCTCCTCAAATGTGTCATTAATTTCAGAATTGCGATACCATGTTTTAAACGCGCACACTTAATATGTATCTCGACATCCATTTAAATCGCTGAATTGAGTGAAGGGTCCTCTCATATTTCCTCGTCATGAACACCATCAATAACATCCTTACCGCTATCTCGGTCACTCTGCCGCCGGTTATGATGACGATTTGGTAGGCGAGAAATCACTTGGCTGACGCTCTTGTGTGTGCTTTACATTAGGTGTAAGTTTCTTTGTGGAATTTTCTGCATAAAATTTAAATATTTATAAGGGCTCCCCTTAGTCAAGAGTTCGAAAAGAATATAATGAAAGAGAGTTTTGTGAACACACGGAGCGAGATCAACCACAATGGTACATGATAATAAATGCGCCTTCCTGAAAGAGAAATCCGACTTGTCATGGGCGAAAAGTTCATCATCAAAACTCTATGGAAGTGTCGTTTGTTATTCGCATATTTGTTGTTTGCCCCTCTTGAGTTAAGGCGGAAAACCCCAAGCGATCGGAACGGCAGAAAATTGATCGTCTTCGATGGCGTTTAACGATGAAATCCTAAGGAAATGTAGATGTTATCTTTAATGTCTTTAATGTCAGGCTTTTCTTCGCAACTTCCTCTACCTTCCTGGCCCTTTGCTATTTTTACATGGACAGGTCCCGTTTTTTCCAAATCGTTTTTTTCCAAATCGCTCAATTGATATTGATCACCAAAGATGAGAATATTTCCATCCTAGAAGATAAATATTTTTTCCATCCCAAATCGAAAATATAATTATCGCTCCCACTCTGAATCATATTTGTGTTCAATAATAAATATCCTTCAAAAAAACAATCTTTCCTTTCACAACTTTTCGATCGGCAAAGATCGAAAAACTTCGGTTTCTGAAGAATAACGATCATGAAAGATGAACAAAACTTCGAGTTTCGTGAATATCGATCTGTGATGATCTCTGTGCCGGCATAATATCGACCTGAGAAACGGACGCAGAATTTTCAAGTGAGCGAAAATATTCGGAAGGATAGAACAAAAAAAAAAAAACGATCACTTCGGTCCGAATATTCTCCCTAATTGTGAATGCAGATGTACAGTTCATTTTGTTCTTCAGATTCCTACTAGGCATTCATGTTAGGACACTGGCGAATAATGCAGGGCATGTTTTGTGTGTTTTTGTGTGTGAATTTGTTTATTTTTTTTCGTTTGGATTTTTGTTGGGACGCGTCAATGCTTTATGTACGTGTAAGTGGCTCTGAATTTGGCTGTTTTTCGCTTGCATGATAGCATGTATATATGTAGAAACGGTTGAGCGTTAGGGTATGGATAACTACTAGGTTGTACTTGCTTATGGGATTTTCCATGTTTTTCTTTGGTATATTTAGAGAAGGATGTCAGACATATACTCCAGTATGAAGGCGATGAATGTGGAGTGTATAATTGTGTTGCACAATTATATGGGAATTCGTGCTTAATTTTTGCGGGGTATATTTTAAAAAGGATGATCATAAGAATTTTAACTGATTTCTAGAGGCAAAAGTGGTTTAATGAATTTTAAATACTTGCTGAAAAGCGAATTATTATTAACTATATTTGTTAGAATTCGGTGCCTTAACCAATTCCAACGTTGTATATTATCAATTCGGTTCTAAAATTGGTACTTGAACCAATTTTAGTCAATAATTTTCCTTTGGATAAAACTCGGTACTTTAACCGATTCTATTCAATTATGACGAATAAAAGCCAGTTGTGTTCACTCGTCGCACAGTGGCAGATATTTTGAAATAGCGGCCAAAAGTTTTTTTTTTCACAGTCGCCAATTTTACAATTAGTATGCTTATATGAAAGATAATACATCAGAACCTAGGGTGCCAAAAAATAACAGCTCTAATTTGATCCTTTCACTAAAAACAGGACAATCAAAGCTAGTCCTTTTCTGTTTTGGCCTAAAATTTTTGATTTTCTGTAATTTTTTTATAGTTTAAATAATTATAACTCGGCGAGTTTTGCTGATATTAAGTTCCGGTCTTTTTTATTTATTTTTCTAATCTATTTTATATTTAAATAATATTAAACTAAGTTAAATAAGCGTTACTAATAATATGTAACAGGTATTTAAAAAATGTACCAAATTTCAATAAATTTTCATGTAAATTGGATCGGGAATCAAAAGGGCCAGCGTCGTCCAGAACAAATTTTACACGATCGCATAGCTGAGTCTTTTCTCTAGATTCTGTATATAGTTTTATTTGCGGAAGCTTGCGGATGTGGTACCTGGAGTATTTTTTATGACACAAAGTCATCTAATGCAAAATTAAAGGATTCTTATTTCATGTTTTTTTTTTGGCTGTTAAATGATTATGAGTATTTTGTTTCTTTAAATGATTGTTTCGTTGGAAAAATAAGTGTTGTATTTTTAGTTATTAGGTACCTATACTTAATTATCAGGTACCTAAAACATTAGGTAATGGTAGGGTATGGGTATAAGTAAAGTTTAAACGTTTTGATGAATCAGGTAGCAGTGTTTATGAAGAAAAAAACCAATTTTATGACCAAATAATTACCTACAAATATTGTTAAGGATGTGTGAAGATTAGAGTATTTAAAGCGCTGCCAAAATATAATTTCTGTAGTGTTGATAAAAACATGGTGAAGTTCACATATAAGACTTTGGCCGATATTTACTTTGTACGAAAAGAGGACCAAGATGTTATTTCGTATATTCTCAGTAAAACTTTTTGCGATTCTTGTAATGAAGAACGTATTGAAACATATACAAATAAAATAAAAACTTTTTTGTCGCATTTGAAAACGCGATATAAGGATGTGCATCGAAAAAAAGAGGTGATGTACCAACGCTATAAAAATTGGATGGAAACTGAACTCGTCTTTGAAAATGAAACTACTGATAAAGGCAGCGAGAAGACTGGTCGACCAAGGAAATCGATTGATGAGTGCAGTGAACGATCTCGAAGGCGCAAACTTGGCAACATCAATGAAGAAATATCCACCGAAATAATAAAGGAATCATTTCTTCATCAACTAGGTCCATCAAAAAATAAAAAGGACAAGGTAGAACTAATTGAGAAAGTAATGGAAGCTACCCCTAAACGCATAAAAAGATTACTGACCAACGTTAAAACTCCAACTGAAGAAAAAAAGTTTACCCCAGATGAAGCATTTGCATTATTCCTAGATTTAAAATTGACTAAAAATCAGTATATAGAATTACGCAAGCGAGCCAATGGAAAAAAATGCAACATCTTTCCATCATACGACGAAATAATTGCTATAAAAAAAGACTGCCTACCTTCGAAAAGTGCGATCGAAATTACTCCAAGCTCAGCAGAGGTTAAATTACAAGATCTTCTAGAGCACACTGCCGAGAGATTATTGCTTTCATTAGATGAAAATTGTCTAAAAAGTCTTGGCGATTGCAATCTTACTCTTGTTTCTAAGTGGGGATGTGACGGATCATCTGGTCAGAAGCAATATAAACAATTTAACGCAGAGAATTCAAATGACGGCAACTTGTTTATGATTTCTTTTGTTCCTTTGCGATTAAGGAAAAATAAAATAGAACCTGAGCCGTCAACCAGCAAAGATATATGGAGAAATGAAACACCTTCTTCAACAAAATATTGCAGACCAATTAAATTTGCATTCAAAAAGGAGACAAAAGATGTCATAGTCGAAGAAGTTGATAAAATAAAAAGCCAAATTCAGGAACTGCAGCCAGTATTTTTTGAGATTTATGGACATCGTATTCAAATAGATTTCAAACTTCTTCTCACTATGATTGATGGAAAAGTAGGACAAGCCTTAACGGATACTAAGGCATCATCTAGCTGCATTATATGTCACCAAACCTCGAGTAAATTGAACCAAGTACCACCAAGTGATAATGACTGTAAAGATGCGTACGAATTTGGATTGTCCCCTCTTCACACTAGAATTCGTTTCATGGAACATATTCTCAAATTGGCTTATGATTTGGAATTCGGAGCTACAGGAACAGTTAGAAGAAATGAATTGAATCTGGAAAAAAGAAACATAAGGAAAAGAGAAATACAGGAGCAATATCGTCAACTAGGTCTGATAATTGACCAACCAAAACAAGGAGAGGGTAACACAAATGATGGAAACACTGCTCGAAGGTTTTTCTCTGATCCTGAGACTGCAGCTTTCATAACAGGAGTGGATATTGAAATAATAAGGCGGTTTAAAGTAATTATAGAAGTTATAGCATGCAGCAAAATGATTGATGCGAAGAAATTCGGAATATATGCTAAGAAAACCGCAGAGATATATAACGAAAAATACCCTTGGAGGAATATGCCATCAACAATACATAAAGTTCTGTATCATGGAGAACAAGTAATTGAACATAGTCTGCTTCCACTAGGTGATCTTTCCGAAGAAGCACAAGAGAAAAGAAATAAGGATTATAGATTTTTTCGTGAGCACAACACAAGAAAAATGTCAAGATATTGTACGAATGAGGATCTTCTTACAGTTTTGCTCTGCACATCAGATCCATATATTTCGAATATTCGTCAAAAATGGAAGTCTTCATCAATTGAATTGGATAATGATGCTAAAAATTTACTATTAGACGACCAACAAAAATATTTTGCTGAACATTTTGTAAAAATTGCTTAGTTTGCATACACATGTAAATATTTTGTCTTTATTTATTGAATTATAATCTTAAATTATATATCTTTGTATTTTGCCTTTATTATTATAATAAATAATTAATATAAGTATTCAAAAAACACAACATTTATAAAAAAACGCAGTATGTTTGCAGTGTTCTTTATTCATGACGGATATGCTTAGAAAGATTTAGATTGTAGTAAAAGTACGAGGTAGGTTGATAAAATCTGTCATATCTTTGGTTCCCCCATGTCAATTTTAATGGTTGTAGCATGAAATTAAAGCTAAAGATTAGGGTAGCAAAGAAAAAAAAAATAAATTAAATAATTTAACGCGTTCAGAAGATATAGACTTTTGACCGCTATTTCAAAATATCTGCCACTGTGCGTCGATCGATAAAATCAAACTCAACCTTTTAATAGCAAGGTGCATAATATATATAGATTACATAGCCATTTCTTAATGAATATTCTTATTCTTAATTTTGCTGGTCAGCACAGTTTGCAAACGCAGTTAATTTTAGGGTTTAATTTCAAAATATTTGGTATAATATGCTTTCTCAATTGCTCGAGAAAACAAACGTTCACGCTTTAGCTTAACATAATATGAGCTTCTTCAATTGCTCGAGAAAACAAACGTTCACACGCTTTAGCTTAACATAATATGAGCTTCTTCAATTGCTCGAGAAAACAAACGTTCACACGCTTTAGCTTAACATAATATGAGCTTCTTCAATTGCTCGAGAAAACAAACGTTCACACGCTTTAGCTTAACATAATATGAGCTTCTTCAATTGCTCGAGAAAACAAACGTTCACACGCTTTAGCTTAACATAATATGAGCTTTTTTTAATTCAACATTGTGCTGACCAGTAAAATAAAATAAAATAAAATCAAAACACGACATCCTCCCGCCCGTTGAATATTATTCAACTTCATATGTGAACGGAATACACAGATTCTTGGGGTTCTAATGTTGTGCGTGGTGGCTTCGGTGGACACTGATGATGTTGCCTAATGCGTAATGAATTTGATCGTGGTTGCGAGGAAAGATTTGTACTGAGATTTTGTGCACGCGAATATAATTGATGTATTATCCAAATGACTGCTAATAATCCTAGGCAGAGGGCACTGTAGCTGACGACATGATGATGAATGGTGTTGTGTTCAAGGGTTTCAGGAAGGGTTATATCTCTCATTCGATTGTTAAGTTCTTTAAGATCATTCCCTTCTGTTGAAATGTTTATTTCTTCATCTCCGTGGTTTTGCTGCGACGTTGGTGTGTATGATGGTAAAGATTGCTGAAATATTCCAAAACGCGTATAGGAAGTATGCATGGTTGAAGATATCGAAGAATGTCCTTCAATGCTCATTAAGGAATTTCGAATTGTACAATTATCACTTAGCTTCAGCATACCGCTCTTGTATAAACTGATTGTAAAGGAATCCTCACCGCATACGGCTGACATTTTCATCGTTTGGACGACTGCAAAAATCCATTGATTTTTTCTAATTGTAGGAAACCATTCCAAAATATTTTCGGAAAGAGTAATTCTGCAGTTTGATGAGGTTCTGTTTGTAAGCAGCGTAATCTCGCATTTGTAAATCTGAGATTCGATGCCATACGTTACTTGTTTGTTGGAGCAAATATGTACATCCTTAGGGAGCAGTAGGCAATTCTCCAGTTCCATCCAGGTCATTGGTATGTATTTATCGTAGTGTGGATTGATGGCTAGTATTTCTGTACTAGGAATAATTTTTGTAATGGAATTGTTTGTTATTGTGGGAATAGGAATCAAATTAAGCAAGCGAAAATATTCCAATCCAACTAATGGTATGGTTATGAGAAAAATGACATGGTCATTTGTTATTGTTGCCCTTGTGTCCATAATTTTGTACAGTTGTAAGATATCTGCTGGGTCTACGGGGAGAGATAGGCCTGGTGTAAGATGTCTTCCAATCTCCTTAATTTGAGCCTTCAGTTGAATTGGTGAAACTAACAGTGGACTGATCCGACCATGATGAGCAGCAGTGAGAACATCAAGAATATCAGAATGAGTTTTCCTGAGATTTCCTGCTAGCGTTGTCAGTTGGGTTATAAGAGATAAATACCATTGAGCAATGCTGAACTCGTTAACTTCATTGCGTATTTCGGTTAATTGATTCTGCATACGATTGATGTAAAATCTAGTCTCATGTTGTTCTCCCTTGATGATGTTGACAGTGGAGTCTACGATGGATGTTTGATTTTTTATCAGCCTTAACAAGAAGTCTTCGTTGGTTTGTACCTTATTAATTGTGGCGGATATTTCTTCAGCATATTCGTTGTCCAGTACTCCAAATAGTGAGCGAGCAACATTTCCAATGATATTTAAAGCTGCTCTTTTCTGACGAGTACTTGATATGATTTCATTATCAAATTGTAGTTCGTTGTTAATTGAAAGAAAATGATTAACTAATGCCGAACAAGCGTTGTGAATCGTAATATTTGTGCATATATGTTCCAGAACAAAAGTGCCGTTTTTGAATGTTTATATTTCAGCACGAATTGATGTTAGATCATAATATGCGATTAATTTCCAATTTGTAGTGGAAATTTTTGTTGTTCCTATGCCTTCGAAGTAAATTCCTAAATTCTTGAATTCTGTTATATTTATAGGGTCGGCAAAAACATTTGGCAGCACCATTAATACAATTAAATAGTTGAATAATAAGGTGGTACATGAGATTCCCCTCCTTTTTTTAGCTGGAGTATCTGGATGTTCAGCTGGAATCGTAAGCCTTCTGGATGTTGAGGGCACAGAATCATCGGATGGTTCCTTTGATTCATCGTGTAACAGTGGAGCCAAACGATGTATAGGTCGGCGACAGAATCCAGATGCTGTTTTAATGTCAACAACACGAACTGCTCCGTCATCACCTTTAATTGTTCTTGTAATTCTGCCAAGTGGCCAATGCAATGGGGGAGTGTTGTCTTCTTTGATGATTACAAGTGTTCCTTCTTGGGGGCCTTGCTGTTGAATTCTCCACCTTTGCTTTTGCTGTAATGATGTCAAATATTCATTACTCCATCGTTTCCAGAATTCTTGCTTTAGTTGTGAAACAAGGTTCCACCTGCTCTGTAGAGATCCCTTGAATGTAGAACAGTTTCTATCTACTTGGGAGGCTAAGGGCTCACCAATTAGAAAATGACCCGGTGTTAGTGCGGTTAAATCGTTGGGATCAGCTGACATGGGAGTTATTGGTCGAGAATTGAGAATAGCTTCAATTTTTATAATTACCGTCTCCAATTCTTCGTAAGTTAGTGACGATGTGGCTGTACTTTTAACCAGCAGGTTTTTGGCTGATTTTACAGCAGCTTCCCATAAACCTCCAAAGTGAGGGGCTCTGGGGGGAATAAATTTGAATTCGATTCCCTTGGAACTGCATAAATTGAGTATTTGTTGTTGAGAACGTTGCGAAAAAATAGCGTCCGACAACTCACTTAACAGGTTCCTAGCGCCAACAAAATTGGTTGCGTTGTCAGAGTAAATGGTTTGACATCGCCCTCTTCGACTGATGAACCTTTTAAGTGCACCTATGAATGCTTCCGTAGTCAGGTCACTAACCAATTCAAGATGTACTGCCTTAGTTGAAAAGCAGCAAAAGACGGCAAGGTAGATCTTATGAGGTTTCTTTCCCCTAATTTTATAGTGTGCCCAAAGGGGGCCACAGTAGTCTACTCCCGTTACTATAAAAGGACGAGTTGGGGTTATTCGATCTGCTGGTAGGTTGCCCATTATTTGGCTGTATAACTGAGGCCTTGCTCTGGTACACCTTACGCAGTTTTGAACAATATTGCGCGACATCGTTTTTCCCTTTATGATCCAAAAACGTTGCCTGGATGCAGCAAGAAGTGCCTGCGGTCCACAATGCTTGTTGTCTTCATGCAGTTCCCTTAGTAGAAGTTTAACCAATGGGTCATTGTAAGGCAACAAGAAGGGATGCCTTGTGTCAAAGGCTAACCTTGCTGCCCTTAAACGTCCACCAACGCGAATAAGCTGGAATTCATCGATAAAGGGGGAAAGGCTGATTATGGAGTTGTCCTTGCTTAAAGGTTTCTGCCTTGTTAACAGCTTGATTTCATTGTGGAATTCTGATCCTTGAATTATTCGTATAATAATTCTTAATGCCTCTTCAAGCTCTTCTACAGATAGTGTTGTCTCCGTGTTACGCGAGTCTGTAGATTTACGACAGTTCCGGGCAAATCTCAACATATAGGCGATAATTTTTTGGAGAGTTCTAAATGAATTTCTGTGATTTGTTCTATAAATTATATGTTCGGCATCCCTTGCATCTGCTGGAGCTTCTGCTGATATTGCTGCTATGGATGATTTACTCGATAACCTTTTTTCAAGAGATGATTCAATGATTAGGTTATGAGAAAAAGGATTCGGCCAAATTGATTCACGACCATGTAGGAAGAATGGGCCGTAAAACCACAGGTTACAGGATGGTAGTACGTTGGGTGGTAGTCCTCTGGAAATGACGTCAGCAGGATTTTCTGTTGATTTTACATGTCGCCATTGCTCGGGTAATGTCAATCGTTGAATTTTTGCTACTCTGTTGGCTACAAATGTGTGAAATGACGACGATGTAGCATTGATCCAAGATAACGTTATTTCTGAATCTGTCCAAAGGAAAATCTTGGTGTCATGTAATTTTAAATCCTCCTTTACTCTACATGTTAGTTCGGCTCCTAAAAGAGCCGCACATAGCTCCAGTCTTGGGATAGTCTGGGTCTTTGTGGGTGCAACCCGAGTCTTTGCACATAAAAGTTTTACAATTACTTTATTATTTTTATATGTTGATCGTAAATAGACTACTGCTCCAAAGGCCCTCTCAGAAGCGTCGACGAAAGTGTGTATCTGCATAGACGTAGGCATTTCTTGAGAAAGCACGAATCTATCAATTTTAAGATCCCTTAAATTTGTAGATGCATTTCGAAATTTTTGCCATTCATCTTGTAAGGATTGAGGAAGGGTGTCATCCCAGGACAGCTTCATTGCCCAAAGCTTCTGGATGAATATTTTTGCGGACACCACCACGGGCGCAAGAATTCCTAGGGGATCAAAAATACGCGCTAAATCCGAAGTAACTGAGAGTTTTGTGATTGCAGTAATATCCGGCATCTGTACACGTATACTCAGCTTGTCAATCCGTGGAAGCCAAATTACTCCCAATGTCTTAATTCGAGGAATGCCCGAATTATTGAGGTCAAGATCAATTTCTTGATCTTGCTGCGGAATGTCCTGTAGTAATTTCTGGTGATTAGAACACCATTTCCGCAATTTGAATCCTGCACTGGATAATATTCTTATTAATTGAGTTTGTATGGTTATGGCTTCTGCAAGAGTGCTGGCACCACTCAAACAGTCATCCACGTAGAAGTCGTCAAGAAGTGCTTGGGCTCCTGCAGGAAACGTAGTTTTGTTTTGTGTTGCTAATACTTGCAAACATTTTGTCGCTTGGTACGGGGCGGATGAAGTTCCATACGTTACTGTGTTTAAACGATAGTATTTTATCTCTTCAGCCGTTTCCTTTCTCCAAATAATAAGTTGGTACTTCTGATCGGCCCTATGCATGATTATTTGGCGATACATTTTCTCAATGTCTGCTGAAAATGCGTATTTGTGTAAACGAAATCTTATCAAAATTGAGAACAAATCTTCCTGGATCGCTGGTCCAGTGTGAAGAATGTCGTTTAATGATAAACCAGTGGATGTCTTGGCAGAGGCATCAAACACCACGCGCAGCCTTGTGGTGGTGCTATCAGGCTTGAAAACCGAATGATGTGGAATAAAATAATGTGGGTATGGGATATCTTCAGCTGCTATTTCTTCCATATGCTTGTGCTCTAGATACTCATTCATAAAATTATGATACGCTGTCCTTAAATTATTGTCTTTGTTCAAGCGTCTTTCCAGACTAAGAAATCGATTCAAAGCCATATTCTTGGATTCTCCTAGAGCAATGCCTTCTTCTAATAATGGGAGACGTACAATGAAACGACCTTCCGTTGTTCTTGAAACTGTTTGCTCAAAGTGGTTTTCGCATGCCCTTTCCGATGTTGTCATTTCCTTGTTATGGCCATTAAAATCTTCTAGTGTCCAAAAACGCTCCACAAGTTCGTTGGTTGATTGTTCCTCGTTGCCGTATATTGCGCATGTAACTGTCTTATTTCTTATGGGATTTACGATGCATCCTGAAACAATCCATCCTAACGCAGTATTCTGCAAAATTGGCAGGTTATTCCCAAGTCTTAGCTGCTCTGGTTGAATCAAATCAAAATAGAATTCTGCTCCGAGGAGTATATCGATCTTGCTCGGTTGGTAGAAATTAGGGTCAGCGAGATGAATGTTTGTTGGCAACAATCGATCCAACGATGGTATTAGTTGCGTAGGTTGAGGTGAAACGATTTGATGAATAACATGCGCTTCAACCCTAGTTGAAAATTCACCGATTAGCGATTGAAGATTAATGTTGACACGTTGAGCTGAATTTTGACTTCTTCTACCAATCCCTTCAATGCGGACAGTCGACGTTTTCATTGATAGTCCCAATGTCTTTACTAATCTTTCAGTCACCAAATTTACCTGCGAGCCAGAATCCAAAATTGCCTTGAATTTATGAGATTTACCGTTGTTGGATGATATGATAACAATTGCGGTGGCCAAAATCACCATTTTTTGGTCGTTATCCTGTATGTTGGCAGCTGCTGCAGTGGATGGGGGATCAGTGGTTTCGACTGTTAAAACTGGTGAGGGTTGTCGTTTGATAACATTGTGGTTGTCGACAACATTGGTTGTCGGCTTTTTCTGTAGAAGTTCCAAATGCAACAGTGTATTATGTTTTTTGTTGCACTTGATGCAACTTCGTGATGAACACTGGCTTGCCATATGACCAGGTTTTAAGCAGTTAATGCAGAGTCTTTCCTTACGAGCATACTTTAGTCGATCTGATGCCCGCAGCTGTAGAAATTTTGGGCAAGCGAATATGGGATGCTGTGTGCTTTTACATGATTTACATGAGCTAAATCCGTGATTTGGATTCGACTTGGAGTCGAACGAGGCATGAAGAAGAATCTTTTGAGATGTTTGAGTCTTCTCCTTATGGCCGATAGCTTCCAGTGATTGGAAATAACTCTCTAAGAATTCCAGAAAATGAGAAATCTTTGGTATCTCCTTGGGTTTAGAAATACTTTGTTCATAGCGGACAAGCGTTTGCTTGTCAAGCTTTTTCACCAATATATATAATAATAGTGGATCCCATGTTGAGGTATCGACCTGGAGATTGTTTAGAGCTAAGAGACATTCCTGCGTTGTATCTCTTATTCTCTTGATGTCCGTTACAGATGATGATATTGAAGGTTGATCTGCGATCTTCTGTATTAACGTAGAAACCAATATCCTTTTATTGTTGTATCTTTCTTGCAGTAATGTCCATGCGGTGGTGTAGTTTTCCTCTGTTGGTGCGAGATGGCTTATGAGCCGTTCTGCTTCTCCTGACACATTGGACCTTAAATAAAACATTTTTTGAACACTTGGTATTGGTTGGCGATCTACAATTTGTGAGAAGAGATCGTAGAACTGGCGCCAATTCATGTAATCTCCCTTGAATTTAGGAATATCAATTTTAGGTAAGTGCAGAGCGTTATGCATATTAGAAATAGCTCCAAAATAAGAAGGCGATTGTGTACCATGTGTAATTCGTTCAGCGAGGATAGACAAATCAATGATTAATTGTTGTACTCGGCCTTCCATGTCTAAATATCCTTGTTGGTTGTATCCTGCATCTATAGGATTTTCCAGTTGCGCCCATAGTTCATCGTTTAGAGCTTCAATCTGATGCCAAGTTTGATTAATTGTTTTTATTTTCACTTCATAAAATTGTCGTGGTTGGTTTTGCATATTGGCTGGAAGTGCTGCAATGAGTCGTTCCAGAGATGACATTCTGACCGCCAGTTTTCTCAGAATGGTGGTTGAACAATTGTTGATTTTGTTTGTAGATTCGGCATGCATGTTGCCTTCATTAATCTCAGCAATGTTTTTACCGGCGCCATTGTTAAATTCAGCCTGACGTTTACTAGGAAGATCATCTTGAATGGTCTTAGCAGTGGCCTGAAGTTTTGCGATTTCATCTTGAAACGTTTGTGTGTACGTTTCCACCAATGTCCATATTTGTTTATAATAGTCGGACGTAAAATAGTCGTGGTCCATTGGAGGATCCTTAATGATCCTAATTTTATTGTCAGCTGCTTCAAATTCATCCCATGTGGCATGTAGACGCTGGAGACGATCGGTGTAATAAGAAATATTCTTCTTACGTTCGGCAGAATCCTTCTTAAAATTTCGGATTATCTGCTGAATTTGACCTCCGGTCGCCACTTGGGCTGCTGTCAATTGAGTGAATTGTTCCATAATGATGCGTAGAACACTTGAGTGTGCTTCAAGACGTGTCTCAGGATCACGTCGGGGTCACCAAAAATGTTGGGAATCGGTACCTTAACCAATTCCAACGTTGTATATTATCAATTCGGTTCTAAAATTGGTACTTGAACCAATTTTAGTCAATAATTTTCCTTTGGATAAAACTCGGTACTTTAACCGATTCTATTCAATTATGACGAATAAAAGCCAGTTGTGTTCACTCGTTGATCGATAAAATCAAACTCAACCTTTTAATAGCAAGGTGCATAATATATATAGATTACATAGCCATTTCTTAATGAATATTCTTATTCTTAATTTTGCTGGTCAGCACAGTTTGCAAACGCAGTTAATTTTAGGGTTTAATTTCAAAATATTTGGTATAATATGCTTTCTCAATTGCTCGAGAAAACAAACGTTCACGCTTTAGCTTAACATAATATGAGCTTCTTCAATTGCTCGAGAAAACAAACGTTCACACGCTTTAGCTTAACATAATATGAGCTTCTTCAATTGCTCGAGAAAACAAACGTTCACACGCTTTAGCTTAACATAATATGAGCTTCTTCAATTGCTCGAGAAAACAAACGTTCACACGCTTTAGCTTAACATAATATGAGCTTCTTCAATTGCTCGAGAAAACAAACGTTCACACGCTTTAGCTTAACATAATATGAGCTTTTTTTAATTCAACATTGTGCTGACCAGTAAAATAAAATAAAATAAAATCAAAACACGACAATATTTTTAATTTATGTGAAAATATTTTATTTGATGTTTGATTTTCATTCAATTTTATTTTATCAAATGTATCTTTATTAAGTTTAATTAGTAATCGATTTTTTAAGTTTTCCGGATTTAATATAATTCTATGACGTATTAGAATTAATGGAATTGTACTAAACGATCAAGCATTGACGCAAGCCAACAACAATCCAAACGAAGAAAAAAATAAGCAAATTCCCACAAAGGAGCACGTATCGCCAGCATCCAAACACTGAACCATTCGCGGGTATGTATTTGCTACAAGCAACCTAAGAGCGCAGAAAAAGTACAGTTGAATCGTATTGATCGTTTTTTCATGGGATCTCTGCTCTCACTTGAAATTGCTGCGTCCATCCTTCTGACATCAATATTTTGCCTGCATAAGCATGAGCAGAGATCGTTATTCACGAATCCCGAAGTTTTACTCATCCTTCATGATCGTTATTCTCCAGAAAATGAAGTTTTACGATCTTCCGCGGTTGTAAAACAGAGTGCGGAATTGCTCACGAGCGAGCTGCTCATTTCAGCCCGCGCTCGCTCATGAGCGAGCCAAGCAATTTCAAACAGCTCGCAGCTCACGAACGAGAGCCAACCAAAATTTTTTTCAGCTCACGTTCATGAGCTGTGAGCAAATCGGATGGCTCGCGCTCGTGAGCGGTGAGCCGAAGAAAAACTTCAGTCGGCTCGCGCTCGTGAGCTGAGCAGCTCATGAGCGAGCAATTCCGCACTCTGTTGAAAAATTGTAAAGATGAGAACAATTTATTGAATGAGCGATATTTATGTTTGTACGAAGAAATTTATTTATGTTTTGTGATATTTTTAAATCCTATTCCCTTTAAAAAGGTAAAAATGACGTTGATACTAAGTTTACAACGCAGTGAAGGGGCTACAATAGATATAGAAAAGTATATATATTCCGGCTCAGAATGATCCCCAATTTAGCCCTGTCCGTACGTCTCTCTGTCTGTCTGTCTGCCTGCCTGTGGAAATCACGATTACAAGATAACGAATGCAGCTATAATCAAGAATTTTGGTGTGAATATTTCGTGTTAGGATAGGCTGGTTGGTATTTAAATGGGCGAAGTCGGACCACTTCCACGCCCACTAAAATGGGCGTTGCGTGGGTGCTGTTTCAGAAAAATTAGCGGGTACGCCCTCCATGGGCGAACAAATAAAGCTATCACCACGAAATTTGGCACGTATATTCTCTCTCATCACAGGCTGGTTATAAATGTAAATATAATAATTTAAATATAAATATATAATATATTTATAAAACCTGCGACATTTTATTTGAACGTTGTTATGAAGAGAGTCGAAAATAGGAAATATAAGTTTCGGCCAGGCCGAAAATAATGTTCTTACTAATTAAAACTAAGATCGAAAAATAAATATCGCTCGCGATGAATGAATTATTTCAATCATCTATGATCGATTTTTTAATATGAAACTAGTAAGAACGTTATCTTTGGCCTGGCCGAAGCTTATATATCCTATTCCCGAATCTCTTGATAACAACTTATATAAATATATTATATATTTAAATTTAGATCATTATATTTGCATTTATAACCAGCCTGTGATGACGGAGAACGTTCGTACCAAATTTCATGCGCTTTATTTGTTCCCTTCAACTCTCATTTTTTTGTGACAAGAGTTCTAATTGAGGCGTGGGCGTGACAGTTTTCTGATTTTACCCATTTTCGACACCACCCATCCTATGATGACAGGGAATATTTGTGCCAAATTTCATGTCAATACTTCTATTTTTACGCCTGTACGAATTTTGTCTCTAGTGGGAGGACCGCGCCCATTTTTTTATTATATTTTCAAATGAGGCAGTAGACTCGGATATACAATTTCATCTTTAAGTTTGTACTCGGAGGAATTGAGCATTACACGCGATTTAATTCACATTAAATACCAAAAGTAGGGGTGGAAGTTGTCCGATTTCGCCCATTTTTAATACCAACCAGCTTATCCTAACACGCAATATTCTTACCAAATTTAATGGTCATAGCTTCGCTCATTCTCATAGCAGACAGACATACAGACGGACGGGCAGGGTTAATCGTCTCAGGGGATAATTCTGAGCCAGAATTTATACACTTTTCTATATCTATTGCAGCCCCTTCACTGCGTTACAAACTTGGTATCAACGCTAATATATCCTTTTTCTCTTTTTTAAAGGGAATAGGATATAAAAACGAAATTGTGCGTTTTTGATGGATTTTTTCCGAACACTGGAAAAAACGGAGTCCTTTTAAGCTGATTTTAGGAAGGTGCTTCTAAAATTCTTATCGAGAAGTAGTCCTTTCATTATACTGGTGCTACAAATAAAGGTGTCACAAAAGTTTCGCACCTTTTAAAGTATATAATTATTACTTGTTCCTTTCCTACAAATAGAATCTAAACAATCTGTTAATCCGGAAACATATTTTACGATACATTTTCCATTGAATTAATTGTAACAGAGTTGTTTGCTGCAGCAATATTCTATGTAATTTTGGGCCACTTACTTAATTTATAAACGAAATACATAATATCAAAATCCTTCTTCGTTCTGTATTGAAACGAGCCGTTTAACAAAAAAGAAGACGGATCACAAGTCATGCTAAATTCGAAAGTTAAAAAGGTAGGTGGAAAAGGAAGAGAAGACTTCAATCTGCCAAACATTTAATAATTTATAATCACTCAAGTTTATAATTAATTTTAAAATTTAAGATTTAAACATTAAAATAATAATAACAACATACGCAACAATTACAACAATGTATAATAATTTATCTAAAATTGTTAAAACAGATCAAATATATAAGGATATTATTAAAAAGCTAAGTTAAACAGTGGTCGGTAAATCAATGATGTCTCAAGAAATATACAAAAATTACAAAATGAACTAATATATTTTATGAAACTAATGAAACAATGAGAAAAAGAGCGACGAATAAGAATACAATGAGAAAAAGAGCGAAGAATGAGAGAAAATTTAGCAATGAAAAACCGCCAACTATTTTGAGAGACGTAAATTTGACTGTAGACTAGTTCTGCATCTGTGGCAGAAATGTATTCTTTGAAGGTAGATCGCAAGCCAAGGAGTACTATTGGTAGTTTATAGTACCAAATAGCTGGTTGATTTCTGGCTGAAATGGCTGCATTGAGTTGCTTGTGTAATTCATTGATTATGCCCTTTCCGTATGAATGGTAAGGTGATAAGATAATGTTATTTTCAGGAATTCAGAATTCACAGAGTAGTTTTGATGTAAATTGCTTGACCATGGCTGTCGTAATTTTCAAAGGTACTTCGAAACGGGGGGTTGGTGTATTGGCTAAAAAATTTGTTGGCGATGGTGATTGTGCTAATGTGGCGTAGTCCTTTCCATGCTGGTAACGGGACTACTATATATAAATATATATGTTCAAATCTATCAGTTGGAATTTAAATTTTTGTCACGGGTGGCTTCGTAAATCTGCTTATTTTTGGTTTTTGGCACTGCAATGTCTTGACCAATCGTTTATTTCTTTTGTCATCTTTGGCCGAAAATATCGTATTGAGATCAACTGTCGTTTAGATCCAGTTCCAGGATCAGACCAACTATGGAATTTATGAAATATCATTTCGTTAAAGTTTGTCGTACGTATGGTCTCATTAATTTATTTGTGATGTCGCACCATATGTTTACATTCAATGTTGGAATTGATTAATTTCAGATTTTGCATTTTGTTTATTATTGAATTTTTGAGGTTTTCGTCGTCTTGTACTTCTGCTATAACTTTTTAATTAAAGCCTGAGTTTTGTAACACATTGATTTCAAATGATCGCGCTAAGGCATCAGCTACTATATTCATCTCTCCGCGTATTTGTTGTATGTCATTTGAGAATTGTGCAATGTATTCAAGATGTCATGTATGCTTAGGCTTTGGCCTTTCTTTTATTTTAATGCGGATGCTAGTGGTTTGTGATTCGTGTAAATTGTGAATTGTCTGCTTTGATGAAAATACCTAAAATGTTTATTGTTCAAGTATATTCTCAGTAACTCGCGATCGAATGTACTATATTTTACTACGGTAGATGAATGTTTCTAAGAGAAGAATGCTATTGCCCTATATTTTCGTTATACGTTTTTTGTAGAACTCCACCGATTGCAATATTCGATGCGTCTGCTATTAAGTAATTTTTTGCTTTGGGATTGATAAGGATCAATATTACTTTTGAAGCGAAGCTATTCCTAATGCCTTCGAAAGCTTCGAATGTTTGTTTATAATTTGTGAGTTGTGTAGATGGTAATACAGAAATTTTTGCTCGGTTGTCGACTAAAAATTTTAATTTGTTGTCTCTGTCGTATATGAAGGAGCGACGTGTAGAGAAATTTATGTAGCCGTTGTCGGTCGCCGCATAATAAACAAGGTGCAAACTCTGGAAATAATCAATTCGAACATTGAATGCAGACATATGTTGCGATATACGTACGACAAACTTTAACAAAATGACATTTCATACAACAACAGTTCATTTTGTTTACCGAATTTTTGTTTTTGGGTTAAAGGTTGCACGTTACTTCTCATTTCCGGACTTTAATACCGTAACGATTAAATTTGGGATCAAAGGATCTCTGTTTTTGTAACGTACGCTATTTCGTTGTTGTTTAGAGTTTCCCAAATTACGTCTGCAAGACGCAAAAGTTCGGTTGTATCGTTTATGTTGGTTTCAGTAAAGTTTCAACGTTAAGATTTTTGGATAATTTTCTAAACCAAATTTTTTTGATGACTTCAGTTCGGAAACCAAAAACCAGCCAAATGTACGTGTGTGCGAAAGAATTCGGAGGATCTACGATATGCTATCTCCGAAGATAACGGAAGTCTTTCTAATCTCATGTTTTTATTTTTTGGGCCTTATCTCCAAACTTAAAATGGTAACGACATAACCAATTTGGGTTATTCCTCGATCTGGATGTCGATCTGGACCTACGTCTAAATAAGTTCCTGTCTCTGTCTCTATAAGTATTCCTTGATCTTGACTGATCGAATTGTTGTCTCATAGCGCTTAGTTCCAGAGATATTTTCTGAAAGTTATCGTAAATTATTGCTGTAGTTTTGACTAAATTGGTAATAATAGCATTTTCGGAATTACTGTGATTGTGGCCAACTGCCGAAACTTCTTTTCGATTTATGGCTTCCCACACGTTATCAGCTAATTTCATTAACTCATTAATATCTCTGGTACTTGTACTAGCCAAAATTGCACTTAAATTCCCGGGTAATTTCCGTAACCAAAGCTAGTTCCAGCGAGTTGAATTAACGACCGATAAAACTCTGAAGGTTGACGGTCGCCAATCTCGGAATCTGTTAAAATTCTGTCTATTTTAGCATTTTCACTTAATGAGTGTCTCTCTATTAATATTTTCTTGAGTTCGTCGTATTTATTATCTCTAGGTTGATTTTGAACGAAGTCTAGGATAGTCATAATGACCTCTTGTGGCAATGCTGCTATGACGTACTCGAATTTAGTAGTGTCACGCGAAATGCCTTTGGTACTAAATTGTACTTCCGCATGGATAAACCATGCTTCAGGACAATTTGTCCAGAATTGAGGTAACTTAATGGATGTCGTGAAAATTTCATTGTGTTCGTCGAATGTGTTCATTATATCGGAATCAATGTTTGGTACTCTATTGGCAAGACCTGTATTCGCCGCGATGTTAGAAGGGGTGTTAGCAATTATTTGATCGTTATTGCCTTGTATTAATTCGATGAGATTATCAGCGTTTGAAACGTTTCGCGATGGAGTACGTAACATTTTTGTCGAAATTAAAAAAAAATGTGTGTGTATCTTTCAAGGAAGGAGATCACAGCTAATTATGTACAATAAATAAGAATCGATAATCGATAAGTAGCTAAATTATAATAAAGAAGATCAAATGAAAACACATCTGCATAAAAATAGAGCAGAAAATTACAAAAATTGTTAAAAATTTGTGTATTATATATGAAACGTGAACAATTTTGTATATATATATATATATATATATATATATATATATATATATATATATATATATATATATATATATATATATATATATATATATATATATATATATATATATATATATATATATATATATATATATATATATATATATATATATATATATATATATATATATATATATATATATATATATATATATATATATATATATATATATATATATATATATATATATATATATATATATATATATATATATATATATATATATATATATATATATATATATATATATATATATATATATATATATATATATATATATATATATATATATATATATATATATATATATATATATATATATATATATATATATATATATATATATATATATATATATATATATATATATATATATATATATATATATATATATATATATATATATATATATATATATATATATATATATATATATATATATATATATATATATATATATATATATATATATATATATATATATATATATATATATATATATATATATATATATATATATATATATATATATATATATATATATATATATATATATATATATATATATATATATATATATATATATATATATATATATATATATATATATATATATATATATATATATATATATATATATATATATATATATATATATATATATATATATATATATATATATATATATATATATATATATATATATATATATATATATATATATATATATATATATATATATATATATATATATATATATATATATATATATATATATATATATATATATATATATATATATATATATATATATATATATATATATATATATATATATATATATATATATATATATATATATATATATATATATATATATATATATATATATATATATATATATATATATATATATATATATATATATATATATATATATATATATATATATATATATATATATATATATATATATATATATATATATATATATATATATATATATATATATATATATATATATATATATATATATATATATATATATATATGTTTTTTTGACAATAAAATTTTTGACTGTGTACGAAGTTTTCAAAAAAAAATTTTTTTTTTGGTTTTGGTTAATAATATAGATTAAATTATATTATTTTATTTGATTACTATTTTATAATTTTGATATTAGTTTTTAAGAAATACTTAGTTTGAAATTATATAAGATAAGTAAATTTAAATAAGTATATATATTTAGGACTTATCCTTTTGTTATTGATTGTTGTTGTTATTGTTATTGTTGTCATTAATCGATGGTGGAGAAAAATTGAAATCATTGACGCACTGCCAAAATTTGCCAAAAATTTTCTTTTTCTTATTATTGGAATTATTATTTCGACTGGACGAATATTGATCGTGTTCCGCTGGGTTCTTATATTTCTACTTTATTTAAGAGCTGGCTTTTTGAAATTTTTGTCGTGGTTTTATAATCTTGCTTGATGCGTTTATGCGTTGTCGTGGTTTTATAATCTTGCTTGCAGCAAATGGTTTTATAATCTTGCTTGATCCGTTGAAAATTCTAGGATAGTTCTTGTTGTGTGATTAAAGCTCCTGGCAGGATCGCCAATTGTGGGTTACTTAATTTGGAATTAGTTCCAGTAATCACACATATTAAAATTAATAATAAATTTATATTTTTATATTTATTCGTATACAGAGTACATAACATGATCAGATTTGAACATCGAATAAAAATTTTTGATACGATTGCTTTCTTTATAAAACAAGAAACAGTACTATGTTTCTTTTTAACAAGAGTGTATATAAAAAATTATTTATAAAGTAATTAAAACATTAATTTAAAACTCTACACTCATGTTTTACTTTAACGTTTGCCGTTCTATTAAAATATTTTTAAGTTCCGTGTAATGATTCTCAAAAGTGATAACGAAAATATCAGATTTAGAAACACTTTTTTGTATTGTTGTTTTATATAATGTTGACAGATTTAAATTTGTTTAGGTTTGGATAGTTAGTGTTAGTTAGTTAGAATTAGTTAACTAAAGTCAGATGATGTATGATTAGGTTCGAATCAGTGAATAATAAATTAATTATCTTATATATAATTTTTTAGTTCGTAATTAGTTTAATTGGTAGGCTATGGGTTTGTTTAATCAATATGAATAAATTTATATTAATAATTAATTAATATAAAGTTGTAGTTTGTAGACCGTTTGTATAAGAAGTTAATAGCAAGTATATAGTTTGGTTGATTAATATGAGAGTATACTAAGAATAATAATTTTATTTTTTTTGCTTTAATAATTAACTTATATTAAGTAAAAGTTCGAGTAAAAATCTTGAATTTCATAATCGGTAACGGACGTTTTCAGCTTTTGTTCAAGTTGGACCAAAACCAATTGGAGGTGCGGGCGTTAGTTTCTCGGTTATTCAACCGATCCAAAAGATCATCCCGAATCCCTTCGTGTCAAATAATGAAACTTAAATAGAAACAATTATTAAAAATCCGCATGAATCATGAGGAGGGTATGTCCCTCCTCATTAAGTGGTAGTTCAAAATGAGAAATGAATAAAATATGATTGAGAATTATCTTCTTGTGCCCTCCGCAGTTTGGTTCTAAACCTATGCAAAGATGTCATTTTTTGGAACATAACATTTATAAAACCGCCTTGTTGTTTCTGGGATTTTCTAGAGAAATAATTGTCCAGCTTTCGTCCCCGCAAGTATCTTTATATTTTTCCGTTTATCCTTGAAATATAAAGGAAGGAAAAATGACCGAAAACTAAGATAAGTCACATTGATTGTAAGAAATACACATGGAATGCTCGAAAAACTAAACTTTCCGGCGCTGCTGCGGCTTTCGATTCCACTGCATAATTATGGCGCCCATTGAGGTTTAAGCAAATGTCGCCATGATTGCGCAGTTGTTTTTCTTTCTGTTGTATTTAATACTTACAAGAAAGTACATTATTACTGGTTTACTCTCATTATTACTGGTTACTCTCTTTATTACTGGTGTCGTTGTTTTAACTTTTTGAAAGCCCTCATCTTTTTTCCTTTTTGCCTCAAAATATAAGACTTAAATGCATTCAACGAATGGTTTCATACATTGTTCATAACGGATCAGTAGTAAGGTGTCCCATTGTGGTGCGGTGGAATGAAGTTAGAAAAAGAGCCTCATACGCTCGTATGAGATAAATTCAAATGTCACAAATGTCCTTTCAGGCTATGACTTAATTTGGATTTGGTTTTGTTTCTATTACGAGGACTTATATCGCCTGCTCTACCACTTCCATCGACGATGCTTTCGCTACCGTCTGCCACTACGATCTCTTTTGTAATCACATTAAGATTGCTTGCCTAACAGTTTACTCAAAAAAAGGCTGACAAACAAACAATAAGGAACAATCTCTATATGAGCTAACGATGGCTTATTTGTAGAAGTTGTTGCAGGCTGTGCATTGCATTCGTTTATTTGTTTGTGTCTGTTTACGTAAACATTAGCGAATATTGATTACTCTTGTGCGCATGTTGTGCGGCAATAACGTTTGTTTATCCCTCCGAGGGGGGAAATAGAGCAATAAGTTTTGGGACCGGTGTGAAGTTGGAATCCTGCGAATTCAGCATCCGGCGAATTCAACCGCAGAACACTTCCAAGAATGTTCAGCTGAAGATCTGTTCCTATTACATTGCGGCGTAAATATCGCAGTAACTGAAACTAAGGAGAAAGCAAGTACACCTAATTCTGATCCTATGCGATATAGAACCGATCAATGTACAATAGTGATTTCACAATTAATTTAGTTCTTTTTTAAATAAATTAGTAAAATTTACCACAAAAAGTGCATACCACTTGAATTGGCTAAAAATGCAACATAATAACATTATATGTGAAAATTATTGTATATCGAAAAATTAAAATATTTAAGAAAAGACAAAGTTCCGCTTAATTTTATCGCTGGATAAGTCATTATATGCTTACGTGAAAGAATGTACCACAGCGAAAGCTGTATGGAACATATTATAAGATGTTTTGAAGATTCATGTCTGGATAGAAAAGTAGAACTACTTCAGAAACTGTGTTCAGTACAACTTGAAGATTGTGGATCGATTGAAGATTACGTTTCCTAAATCGTAACCACATCACAGAAACTTGGATTGATTGGGTTTATGGTGAATGATGAATGGTTTGGTTTTTTCTTACTCAAGGGACTCCCGGAAACATATCATCCAATGATAATGTCGCTGGGAAATTTTGCGCTGCAAAAATTACTGCAGATTCCATAAAAAGAACACTTTTTATAAAAATAAACTAGGACAACGAAAATATTTAAATTGCAATGGCTTTGGAGCTCCATTCTGCTCTTGAATGCCCCATAAAGAAAAATAAAGATAAAAATAACTAAAAATACTGGTTAAATGAAAAAAGACTCTTCCCTCTTCGCTGCGTATTCAGCAATTTGAGTAGTAACAGCTGATACGTTGACAGCGAAGCAACGGCTCACATGACTAAAGGCCTGATTATAGTTGTTGGTAGGTAATACTTGTTGGTAGGTTTTGTTACGTGGAAGTTGTTTGAGCATATTGTCGAAATGCAGTACAAGACGCTGCCAGACTGTTTAAAATTGGGAATTATTAGGGAATTATTATTTCGTCGTATAGATTCATAATTTTCTTTAATTGTTCATTTTGATCTTACTAATAATACTAAAAATAAAATAAAAAGCTTTTGCATATTAGCAATGAAATAAAAATTTAATTTTGCAAATACTTCACATTTCTTGTTTCTTATTCTAATTCAATATAAAGCGTAAAAAGGTTCTGCTTATTAGTAATAAAATAAAAATTAAAATTTTTTCCTCAGGCACAATATTTATATCATGGATTTGGTTTTAGTTTTCATTTTCTTTATTATTTCGATTTTCTTCTGCAAAGTTTTCGATTTGAATGTTCAATGCCAATTGCGTTATTAACTGAATAGCCTTTGCCTGTTTCGTAGGACAACCCAAACTCATAATGGTGCTTGCAACCATGTCGCAACATGCATATATAGCCATGTGTGCCGGATTAGACATTCGATTTTGCCTTTGTTTGAAGGAATTTAGGGCATCCTCAATTTGCTCCTCTAAAGGTCGTCGCCTTCTTCGGTCTCATTGCATCGAGTCAGGGGAAGAAGACACCGGCGGCGGAGATGGTGACCACGAAGGGCAAGCGGATGGCAATGTAGACGACAGTAATGGCGGAGATGATGGTATTGGTGATGGTGATACAGATGGCGAAAAAAATTGGTGTTGGTGATATTTGTGGTATAGGTGTTTCTAATATGTTCCTGGAACACTTTACTCTGCAAAAATTACCAAATATAATTAGTTCGTAAAAGAACTGACTCATTTACTTACGGTCTAGGGGCAAGATGTGGTTCTAGAAACTTCATAGTTTCAAAAAATGGACATAATTGCTCTTGGGAGGCTCCACTACCAATTAGTTCTTCGTCATCCATTTTAACTAGACGCCACCAAAATTCTTGTTAAATTTATACCAGAAAATGTTAGAAATTTAGTCAATCACTATATAGGCTATTCGCATTCTTTTCAATATTACCTCCTTCTTGAGTTGCGTTAAAACAGTGTTTTGCCGGGACTGTGTTAGAGAAAAAACAACATTTTAGCACGCAGTAACACAACCTCACTTCAACAAAATCACAAAGCAACTGAAGTCAAATCTAAACAATCTATATAAAAAGCCGTACAACCGTGGGTCTGATTTTTTGGCTTCCAAACGTAGAACTCATTTGCGAAACGCGAAAATATCAAAATGAATTTGATATTCTTCTTCTTCTTTACTGCGTGGACGTTCGTATAATCAAATACACAGGATCCCATAAGGTATATAGGCTTTTTGACAGCTTCCACCTAACAAAACCTACCAACACGTCTGGCTAGGCCTGATTAGCCTAGCCTGATTACGGTTGAAACTTTAATTAAGAATCCGAAGCAGTACAGCGGTAAAATCAAAATAGCAGTTGATAACATTTTGAAAGCGGAATCTAGAGGTGACATTCAACTTTGTGTCATTAGCAATGAAGATATAAGCAAAATTCGAGTACGAAATATTCTGTATGTGCTAAACGTTGCGGAACATTTACTCTCAGTAAGTCAAATGGTAAACAAGGGTAACAGAATTATATTTGACCAACCTGGGTGCAAAATATTCAGTGATAAAAATCAACTTTTCGCCACTGGTTCAAGTGTAAATGTAATGTATGCGCGAGGAAGTTTGTCTAGTTTAGGAAATAGAGCTGAAGGTATTTTAGATATTGTTCACTGGGATCTCTGTGGACCCATGGAAATAAAATCTTTGGGTGGGAGTAGATACTTCGTCATTTTTGTTGATGAATTCACTTGAAAAACTTTTATTTATTTTATGAAAAATAAATTTGAAGTACTCTAGAAACATAAGAAATTAAAGAATATGGCTGAAACTCAAACTGGCAAGAAAATAAAAATTATTAGAAGTGACAATGGATAATAGTTTGCAAAAAAAAAATATGCTGCGCTACATGGAAACACACGGAATAATACATCAAACAACAGTGCCTTATAATCCGGAACAAAATGGATTAGCAGAGCGAGACAACAGAACATTAACAGAAAAAGCAAGATGTATGTTATATGACGCAAAGTTACCTAAGCGTTTATGGGCGGAAGCAGTGTACACGGCAACAAATATAGCAAACAAATATCCTCATAAATCATTGAGGTGTACTCCAGATGAAATGTGGACAGGTAGAAAGCCGAATGTAGGTAATATGAAAATATTTGGATGTTTGGAAATGACTCTCATACCAAAGCAGAAAAGACAGGAATGGGATCCAAAATCAAAAAGTTGCATAATCGTTGGATATGGTATATTGTAGTGTAATACTCATCCAGCACATACATTTTTTTGATAAACAAATTATTAAGGACAGCCAATACATTTTTGCTGTGCTTGCATTTTCAATCACGCTCACGTGACCGATATAAGCTGGCTACTGCGCTGCAGAAGAGCGAGCGTTCTTGTTACAAATTCTGACTACCCAAATTTGAAGTCAATCCTGTGATTGGTTAATAATCAATAAATACTCAATAAGAAAGTAAATTTTTAAAATTATTAAATAAAATTTTGAGCACAAAGGATATGTGAATAAACTGACAATAAGCTAGAATAGCGCAAATGTATATTTGTAAAATAACTATTACTTTACTCTGGGGATCAGAATAGAAATCCTGAGGGTATAAAAGCCCGGGATTTTTAGTAATAAAGCAAGAAATGGTGTACAACCAAAACCAGTAATCGGCTCTTGATTTCTTCTGCATATAATGAGAACGAAGTTTACTTTCTCTTAGCGACTGCCAATTTATATGCCCTGTCTGCCCAACGTCGTTTCACGCCGGGCACAAATTTTACTGAGGGCGAACTCTTATTTTTTTGGGAAGTAAATTTTTTATAAAAAGATAGAAAAATCATATTAAAATATGAAGAATTTATAAAATCACAATTACAGGATGACAAGTAGAAGTGAAATGCTGCAATTATAAATTGTTACTACAAATTGTTTGGTTTTGAGAATGGGCGAAGTTGGCCAAACGCTACGCCTGCGCTTTATGAAATCAAATTGTAAAGTCTGAATCTGAAGGTTTATGTCCAGGATGTCATTATAACCCACCAGAAACTAAACCCATTCTTACTAACCTATGCTATTCTTTGAGAAAAGTTATGCTGAGGATGAGTTAGTGGATGAAATTAAACAAGTAAAGGGAAATTCAATATTAAAAGACTCGTGTAACGTCCGCCAAATTTTATGATCACACTATAAATTTTTATTTTGGGCGTAGAGTATATACGCTTCTGCCAGGTTGGAGTAGCACTCTTACTTGCTTTTGTGTGTTTTTTCATTATTTTTATAAAAAATTAGGTTGTAAAATTTTCCATCAAGAAGACTGCTTCATTGGCCTAAAAGGCAGAGCTTTCCAGAAGCTTTTAATGACGCAAAATATAGAGAAAAGTTATCGAAAATATTAAAAATACCGAACAGTGATGATTATTGTCTATACTGTTGGAGCGAAATTGATTGCTCGGGCGGTGTGTTCTGCGATGTCTGTAATTGTTTATTACGTCAAAGTTGTGTTCATATCACGCGACCACTATGCAGCAGATTTTAATTTTTCAGAAGAGCGCTTTGATTGCCTTGTTTGCCAAAATATGTAGCAGTAACAGTAACATGTAACAATTTTTACAAACAACATCGATTTCGGCAAAATGTATTATAAAGTGAAAAAATCAATGTGTCCAAAAAACAACGACACAGAATATGCAAATAAAAACCAGAGAACACAAAAAGGAGGAAAAAATAAGAAAACAAGAGAGGGAGAAATAAAAGAGTGCTCCGAAACTGAAGGGGATTTTATCTTCAGAAATGTTGGTTTGGTGACTGACATTGGGAATTTCTTGGGCAATCCTGAAGAAATATTATTAGCTGCATTCCCGTCGCCACTGCAACCTCGCTACCATCGACACTGCGAAATCTGAGGTTATAAGCTCTACTTCTGCTTAGCTTGTTCAAAGGTGCGAACCAAGATTATTAGAACACTATCCGACGAACGAGTTTTTAGTTTTAGAAAGGCGGGTCAGTCTTTATCTTGTAAAGATATTTACCTAAGGAATAGTTCTGAAATTAGCCAAAGGCAATTAGTCAGGATCACGCTCCACAATAACGCCATCGTAACAAATGGACACCGAAAATTGGAGACTTATTTTACGTCAAGCTGCATCACCATTCAAAAGCTGCGGATATTTTTACGGCTAACTTACCTCCATATATGACGGATCCTAAACTGTAGTTGGTTTTATTTCACCTGTTACAACTGAAAAACTAAGCTAAAAATTACGCTAAACATACATTGTCTTTAGAAAGTAGGCGGATCACTGTTCCGACTGCGCCCAATTTCAACACTAAGCGCCCTAGAGAATCTACGTAAAATGCTTCATGGCGTGACGCCAATTTTTTGGAATAATTTATCTGTTGAACTCGACTCTACAATATTGTTTATATTATGTCTCCAAGCTAGCTTGTTGAGCCGCTAACACTGATAAATCGTTACTACCTTTAAAAATAGTTGCATAAATGATCGGATTTCACCTACTTACACAGTGAGCCAGAAAATATGTACTTTTCTCCACCTATCATGCTGCCTTTAATGCGCCACAATAGGAATGAATGTACCCAATTAGGTTCCCTTTGGGTGCAAGGTATACAAGAAGCGAATTAAAAAATAAATATGTAGGAGGACTGTATATAAAAAAACAAACTACATAGAGACATTTTTTGATAAAAGAATCCGAAAAAGCAGCAGGAGAAGCAAAACATCAATTTTAATTTTTGTTAGTGAGATTAGTCCGATTCTTGTTGAATTCATCTTGTAATAACAAGTACAGGTTTTGCACTTATTGTCATAAAAATATGATGTATAGAAAAACCCCTGCTTTTTCTTTACAAAATTCACTGAATGTTTATGAAATCGAAAAATTTCTCCTCTCATTGTGATTGCCCTTCCCGATCAAAACTTCTCAAAAAATTAAAAGTTGAACAATATTAAAGTTCAAGCTTGTGGAAGCTATTTGGAATTTGCTAAATTTTCAGTGAATAGTATTATTTTTAATTAGCAAAAGAAATAATCATGTAAAACAACAACGATAACAATTATCTAAAGACAAATTCTAAAAGTGTTTAGTTCGAGCACTGACAGTAAAATCCTTCTTTTTTTTGCTGTCAAGGAAATTATATTTAATTTGTAGAAAACATTGAAAGCGGCCAACCTTGTCCATAAAATTATAAATCCTTATAACCCCATCTTTGAGGGACTTTTATCTTTATGCCTTTCTTCTTTTCAATATATTATTGATCCTTGTTTAATAACAGCAACAAGAACAAGATCCTTGTTTAATAACAGCAACAGAAACAAAAGCACAGTTTTAGCCATCAATTTTTATCGAACAAAAAAAAAACGTTTGCCGATTAAACGGTTATCGGCGCGGTTCAAAACATCGTACCATAAGCAAGTATTTTTCGGGTTGGGTGAAGGATTTGTCGTCCGTTTTACGAAATGTCAAACACAAAAGAGCCAGAAAAACTTTGTAACAAAAGGCAATAAAACAAAAGAATATCGCGCTTCATTGAATTGAAAACGGAAATCATTCGATTAGCGGTTAAATATTTTGTTCTTGATACAAGTGCGTTTAAATATTTTGTTCTTGACAAAGTGACACAAGTTAGTCGTAGAACAACCGACAGCGAATGCCTTCTAATTAAACAGCAATGCACACTTTGCCCACAGATTTTATTACAGAAAATTATTACTACGCTGCAATGACGGCATCGCGGCATCCCTATTCTCCTTTGCTGATACGTGGTTTATGCGTAAACTTAATTCACGTGGAAAATATTGGAATGTAGCGCTTGCCGCAACGCAATATAAATCGGTTTTACGCACTCACAATGCCGCGAGCATGAGTTGGCGGCAACGGAATTTGGCAAAAGAAGAATTGAGATAAGTAGAACTCCGGTGTAAGCCTCTGCAATTGGATTAGGATTATTAGATAAACTGGAAGGAATGGTGCAATATTATAAAAGCCTTAAAGTAGATTAGTTTAAAAGTTCAGAGGATCTTTAATGAAACCAATGATCTGCATCTAATTCACCATCATCTAGCCTGTCATTTGCATTTGCAAAAATTGTTTCTAAAAGCAAAAGTCAAATTAGATCAAATTACATCTCGACAGAACGAATTTCGCGAATTTCATTGCAAAATGGTGCGTGGATGCGCTCATTAATACGCTAGAATAAATTTGCATCAAATGAATTTTCTCAAAGTCAACGAGTATACTATATATAATATTATATATACTATATATAATATTATATATACTACCACAAACTGGAAAGCGAGAGATAAAATTTAATTGTTTCTCCCCTGCCCCCTTTTGCAAAATGTCAAATTGACTGAAGATCAAGAAAATGATGGGTTTCCGGAAAGTTTGTTTTAACTAATTAAAAAAGGTACTTTAATTGTTTTTCATCGTATACAATACAAATCTAAATCAATGAAATGATACTCAGTCCTTCAATAACTTCTCAATGACACCCTATGACAATGTTCCTTTAGTACGTACTTGCAAACAAAATGTTTTTGCAACTTCGCGATTTTTATGTCGAATGTTAATTTCAATTACAACGAAAAATACTTGAATGAGCAACAACTGATTACGGTTATCAAATAAAACGGCAGAGAAATATGTCGTCCTGCTGGAACAACATGTAGTCACACCCATATCGTTCAATCCGTGCCAAAAGAAACCGATTATCATCGTTTTGTACTGCGACTTATATCTTTAATGCTTGGGTGCCTCTAGATATATGTATAGACGACATTGAAAGGAATAAAAAACACTTTTTTCCGGTAACAATTCTTTATTGTGACAATGCTCAAAGACGGCTCATCGACAGCTCACTCTACATACTCATATGTATATCGGCCAGCGCTTAGAATATGCTGACTTTTCTTTTTTGGTTTGTCTTTTGGCATACAGCGGAGGCATCCGTTGACTTTGCATCATGCTCCAGTAGCGTGATCGGCAGCAGTGCAGTTACGCTGTATGTAACTCGCGCTCCGTTGGCGGTGAACGTTTCACCAACGTTATTCGAAAAATTACGAGTCAATGACGCCGCCGGCCCAAAACCCGTACCAAACAGTAATTTTTGTTGATGCATTGGAGACGATGTGGGTTGGAAACGTCTCGTATACGGCAACTGTGCTTGTTCACGTAGTCGTTCATCTAAAATTACGCCTCGTCGAAAACGATGATTTCTCGGCCCAAGAAGAACCCATGGGTCATAAAGTTTGGAAGAAGTCATGGGTCCTCTCCCAAACGCTTCGAAGCTCAGTCATGAGATCTTGTAACTTGCCGTGGTCAGTTGGCGTAGCTAGGTGAATGAGAAGCACAATAATGTAATCTACTATTGCCATCACCAAGACTACACTACAGGTTGGAAATATATAGAGATATATAGAGATTTTTAGAGAGAGATTTCTGCCCTGCGAAAACTACCTTTTCTTGAAGCTATAAATTGCTTCTAGAAAGACTTTAATTCTTAAAGCTTTGTCGACAATATTATTCACTTTATAACAAATCATGCTTTCTGAGGTCTATTTTCCGAATTTGAGGAAGGTCACTTAAAAATTTGTCTAAGTAGGCTCAAGAATATAACAATGTGTCTCATTTTCTTCACTCCCGTTTTCGACCCCCTTTTGTTGGTTTAACTGCTTCGTCTTGCATATTATCAGTATTTTTCCTTACCGATTTGTTTCCTTAACCCGGTACAAAAAACGCGCACCAAAACTCAGTGAACGGAACTGGCGTAAAAGGCAATAACAATATCAATACCGTATATAAAATTCACCAATTAAATATTGGTTGCCCTCTGTGGTGAAAGGTATGTTAATTTCTATAGTTCAATTTTCGTTTCTGCCTCGACTCTATACTTAGGTTCCTCCGAGTTGTACGCCTTCAACGCGTTTGACAGATTAATTCATATAAGCCGGCTAACCGTTTTTGACAGTAGTACATAAAATGTGTAATTTAACACACAAGCACATCCACCCACACATACTTGCGGACAGAAAACTGTCGGATTGTCGCATTTATCGTCTCACGGTTTAATGATTTCGTCAAGTGATGTTTCCGGGTATTGCCACCATCGATGATGATGGTGGAACACGCGACGAGTCTTCGCAAAACGAATCACATGAAATTGCTTGAAAATATATGATTTAATGATTTTCTACGTAACAAAATTGACAAATATGGCGAATTTTTTGTGGCAAGAGCTGAGTGAGCCCCCAATGCGTTGACAGATTAATAAATGACGTCATTAGAATCTGCCGCATGCGTGCGCTAGTGCTGTTTCTGCTGTAACGTTAGTGTTTTCACCCCAAATTTAATTAAATTTAAAAAACCGGAAACTGATTGAAACGGAATTGACGAACATTAAAATAATAAATGAGGGATTACATTTACCGTGGCTATAGTAGTGTGATGTGGGTGCGGGTGGGGTGTGTTAGCATGAAAGCCAGACTTCCAACATTGATAACGCGTCATTGGAAAAATGATTTCTTGTTGCAATAGTATTGCAGAGTGATAATTACTCTGAGGACATTGAAATGTTCAAGAAAACGGAAATGATACAGCCGGTCAAATAAATTTTTTCAGCTTAATTGTTCCTCTTTCCCTTTCCCAAGTTCTCATATTGATTCTGCTTTTTTTTGTTGGCAGAGTCATAAAAATATAGTTCTGTTTGTGAATCTTTGTCACGGTAAATTTTTATAAATTTTATTAATGCATAAGTCGGCTGACGAACTTTTATTTGTGAAAAAATGGCGGACGGTGCTCCGTTGACGTTATTTTTAATTCACTCTCTCTGAGAAGAGAGTTTATAAATCATAATATACCATAATAAGAATCTTAATACACAATTATATTTATTTCATGCTAATGACTACAGTGATGACGTGATCTCGTATGCGATTTGTTATCATTGTTTACATTCTTTAATTGGTGACGATTTTTATTACGATTAGGTGAGATTACGTTGATTTACGGATCATCCGGAATTGACGGATATATTTAGGCCAAATGACCCATCACATGCAGACTCTTACATGCTCTTGGATGCATACTCTACAAAGATCCGATTCCGGATTCCAAAATTTCCGAGGAGGGCCATAATTCCTGCTGCTAGATAGTAGTTTTTTAGTGAGGGCCACATTGAGACTTCCCCATAGTAACTTTATTACCTAACTAAACTTATTAACGTAACGTAGTTCACTAAGATATTCATACCAGGATCTGAGAAAAGGCCATCTAGTCATTCCCCTACTTCATTTTGACAGAAAATTCTTCTTAACAGAAAGGGTTACCTCATCTAAATATGTTCCCGTTCTCGCCATTCATCAACATTTCCGTTGCCTAAAATATCATGATTCACCGGCACTCAAATGAATTAAACTGGATAATAATTGGGATATCATTGTCACTTTATTCTGAGGGACGTCATCATCATATGAGATGTCACTTTATCCCAAGACTCCCTAACATTTCTAAAAACTGTACTAGTAACTCAAAATAAAGGGTTAAAATACATCTTTTACAACAACTATTAAGATTTTTGTATCTTTTTAAGGTTTAAGATACAACTATTAAGAGCTTGCTGAAAGGCTCTCCTCTCGCAATAGAAGAAATGGTAATAAGTCTCCTAAAATTAAAATGTGATAATAAACAATTCTCTCAAAGGGTAATAATTCATAAATCCCATTTTTAAACCCTACATTCGAAGGGGATAATCAGTTATTTGTTCCGTTTGTTAAAGGAGGCCTGGCGTGTGTATTTATTCCGGCTCAGAAAATATAGATGGATAAGATGAATAGAAAAGTATATATATTTCTCCTCAGAATAACCTCGTGACCCTATTTAGCCGTGTCTGTCCGCCAAAGGCTATTTGGGATCGAAAATGGGAAAATATGAAGTAACGCCATACCCACTCTTCATAATGGATATGATCTCATGAATATTTAGAGAAGAATTTCATATACCAAATATTCAATACACAAATTCACTTTGTGAGTTAAGGTGAGGCCGTCTCAAAAGTCAAATTCTAGAAGACGTCGTACTCACAAGGTCACTTCCTGAGCAGGTAAATCAGTTTTATACTATACACAACTCTTAACATAATAGCTAAGAGCGTTGTTATTGAGAACTGCTGGACTTCTCAGTGTTAGCACACAAAATCTTTCTCTTCTAACAATGATCAGTAATAAAATTCATGAATAATAATAATAAAATTTCACCACATTGAAAATAATGATTGTTGTGCTGTATTAGGTTAATAAATTCTGAAAAGTTAAAGAATAGTTAAGATAATTAATCTTCGGAATATTTGTTTTGTTTCCTTATTATATCTGTCTTTTATCTGCCTGTCTGTCCGATTGTCTGTGAGTGGAAACCATTGGCACGGATATTCACTGTCATCATAGGATGTTTGAGATTAAAAATGTATAAAATCGGACCAGCGCCACGCCTAGTTTTTATAGTAAATGTGACTGCAAAAATAGTTTAAGGATTTCTTAGTGTTCAGACCAGGTATAAAGCTTATTTTGTATTTCCATAGTAAATATCAAAGCAAAATAGGCGTGACCCGCCCACCGGCACCGGAAATCATAATTGCAGACAATCGATTGTATTCTCTATCATAAATAGTTAATTTAGATTTACATCACTCGAATAAAAACTCAAAAATAGCAGGGCCTTTATCATGATTTGATATGATAAAATTTCATAACGGGGATTACTGTCTCTGACCAATTATCTCCGTTATTTTGTGGCACACCACAAAAAATGAATATGCGCCGCCCACTGATTTTTGGGACCATATTATAAATTATTTATACTGTTATAAAGTACATGAGCCGAAGCTCACCGAAGTTATCGATGTGAATATTTTTAATTATTATATCGTAAGAATTTTATAAAGGTCCTTTCCTCTGAAAATCCTCTCAATATTTTGCTCATTTAATTTGTTAAAAAGCATTGGAAACCACGAGTCAAAGTTATTGCAGCAAAAATATTTTTACATCCACGAAAATCATAAACTATTACACATCACAGCTGGTACGTGCATAGCTTTTACAACAATTTCTTCCGAGCATATTAAAAAATTATTTACTCTCAAAAAACCCATACTTTACCCATACTAATGGAGTTGCCATTTGTTTCATAAGGAGTGAGGAAGTGCCTGTCCTTTATCTTTTCTTCAAACCAATGCAAAAAGAACTTAAACCGAAAGTACGTTCGTTTTACAACCGTTGGTTGGCTTTTTAGTCGTTTGATTCAGCACGAACAAAAGTGGATGGCTGAATAACTTCGATAATGAAAGATTTGGAATTCACTGTAACCACCACTGACTGCCAGAAAAAACGACATGCTTTGCAAAAATAATTGTAAATAACTTTCTTTACAACAATCCGAAATACACCGACGGGTGTAGAACTTGGCGTACGCTCCAACTGACCCCTTCTTCAGTAAAACGCGAACTGAAGTCGTGGTGACCTGAGTTGAGCGGTCCCAACTCAGGTGGGTTTAAGTGGACGCTTGCGTCCCGAAACAATACGTAGGAAAAGTACCATAAAATCAGACGATAGTCTAGCAAGAAAAGAAAAAGAGAACAAAAAATGGTACAGTGAAGGCGAATAAAAAAGAACCCAGAATAAACACATTGAAACACTATTAACAACTAGGCAACAACAAGTAAACACATAGAATTTAACAACGAGACAACAACAACTACTTGCATAGAAAAAAAGACAAACAACAACAATCAAACACATAAAAAGAACAACCGATCAAAGGTCATCACAACACCAATCAAACACTTAGAAATTTCTCGAAAATGACTCTAAAAACAAAGACCAACGAAAAAATGCCGTTTTGACAAATTTAGAAAATTTTAGAAACAAGTAGGAACAAATATAAAAAATTAAAATTTAAAACAACAATGAATAGTAAAACTTGTTTTGACAAGGATATGAAAGCGAGCAAAATGTTGACTTCTTTGGACATCTTCAAGCAGAAGGTCACTGACCTAGTCGTAGATCCTTGTAATTAACTTAGATATTGGCTGAGTGATTTCAATCGGGCGCCAAATTAGAATCGTAGATCGTTGTAATTAGTTTGGGAATGGCCGAGAGATTTAAATCGAACGCCAAACCCAAATTCTTCTTGTAAAATTTCTTTGTTATGACAGTTCAGGATATATTATAAAGAAAACCACATAAGGTGATTTCAAATAAAACTACGTAGGAAAGCATGTTAATATTATTACCGATAAAGTTCATTTGTTGATCGTATAGCATAAAACGATTTTTTTCTACAAATACGTCAATATTTGATAGTGTTGTACCGCGTGAAACGGAATACGAGACAAGAGGTTGGACGTATACTTCGCCGTGGCCAATACTCGTACACAATTATTATTACTAATTAAAAACTATAATAATGTATT
Organism: Physocephala rufipes; assembly: GCA_963966595.1. NCBI lineage: Eukaryota > Metazoa > Arthropoda > Insecta > Diptera > Conopidae > Physocephala > Physocephala rufipes. The sequence goes on from OZ016503.1 coordinate 15,676,336, forward strand.
ACTGTAATTAGAATGTTAAGATCTTAGATTCATAAATAACTTTTGTAAACAAGAAATGAAAATAAAATAATATGAAGAAAAGCAATTTATTTTATTTTTAATAAAACAGACCCTGGCTAGACTGTTATACACCAGCTGAGGAACATCGTTACATAATATGGTTTTAAAATTGAAGAAGCTGAAACGAAAATGTTGAATTAATATCTGTGTGCCATCAACCATGAGATGCATTCGCGGTAATTATGCAACACCATGGTACACACGTCACAAACGGAAAGTAATGTTTTTAACTGAAACTTTAATTTTTCATTCCAATACTAACAAATGAGAGCGCTAATTTCGGTTTAGCTGAGGCTGATACGTACGCAATATAAATTTATGGTTGAAATCCGTTATGTAGTACGTTGATCGCGCCTATTTTTGTGTGCGTAATTTTGCCTTGAACGGTGAACCCGAATGTAATCCTTATATTCCTGCAAGTTGTCCTTTTTTGCAAATTTTCAATAAAAAACGACATCGAATGATAGAGTATAATTTATTCGTCCTCCTGTAATCATAACGTTGCGTAGTGATCGCCCTATGACCCAAATTAGATATTTGCCTTTAATGGAAGCCCTTGTTAAAATTTGCTTTAAGAAATTTATCTATAAACATGAATTAATTTATATTTACTATAAAAACTAAAAAAGCCTCACGCCATTATGCCCATTTTCGATCCTGGACAACCTATAAAGGCAAAGGGTATTCATGCCAAATAGCATGTCGGTGCCTCTAATACCCTGGACAGACAGCGGGGCGGAGAAGTTTAAATATATCTATAGAATATATATCTATACCTATAGAAAATCTACAGAAATATACTTTTCTATAACACACACCTTCCCTCTTACGTATCGACGTATATGTACACGACTGCAATGCAATTGATCTGATTATATTTATACCTGTTTTTATTATTACTAGTGCTCTTATTGTTGTTTATATTATTGGTATCTATTGCTTGTAATTGATTTGCCACGTTTACTTCAAAGAACACAGTTACTTACATGAAGTAAATGAGAAAAAACTTCACTTACATGAAATTTTTAAAAAGCAAATTGACAAACTAACGAATGTAAAAATTACAGCCTCCAGCAAATTCGAATCATTTAAAGACTTAAAGACCTAAATATTATACTTAGAATTAATTTCCCTCCACATTCGTACCTATAACTAAGGCTTCGCATAGTTTGCGACATTTATTATAAGTAATTCAATTTAATAAAATTTTAAATATAAAAAAAGTAATTTCATAAGCAACTTCAATAAATTTAGTCTCATTATAATAATCAGTCGACGATGCACGCCCCTTTCAATATTACGTTTGTCTATTCTTGGTTAATATAGAACTAATAATCCATCTTCAACGACAGATGGAGGTTATTCTGAATATATATATTTTTCTGTGCTTGCCACGCCTTTAATGCGTTACAAATGGAAGAAGTAGGTGAATACACGGTACCCTTTCGGATGCAAAAATGTAATTTTTAGTATACATATAGTATTATTACATACGCGTTTCCACAGTCACGACAGCATTCTTTCGCGCCTTCGCGCCCTTGATCTTCATATTGGCTAGAAGGTCGAAACTAGTAAAGAGTTATCAAATGTTATATTTGCGATTTGATCTTTCAACTGGAACACGAACATCCAATACGATTTCCTCTGTTAACTACATAGTTCGACTTCGCTCCTCCGGATCAAGATATCGTCACCATGAGGGGCTAATTGTTCTATACAGATCCCATCAATTTTCACTCCACATTTTACTCGCTTCGGGAGGATATATTTCCGGAATGAGACTTGCTCTCTAAAAGATAATAAATGTTCATCTGTAGTTAGATTTTCACTTGATAATTCATACTTTAATAATGCCTTCTTGACGAGATCCCATATATAAAAAAGAAAACCTTATCGCGGAGCAACGGTCTGAATGAGTGGCAGAATCAACAAAGAGAATGCGACGCATTATTTCCTTGAGTCTGTTTTTCGCGTGTACGCTTTGAATATTAGACATCTAATTAGCGAATACCAAAGATTTGGATAACTCTGTATGCCAATAACAAATTAATAAACGCTTTAATTTCTTAGGGATTTTTGGATATCTAATCAAAGCGTCGTTAGAATAAGCTTACTCGGAAGAACCATAATTTAATGAATTCCACCTCGAATTATGTTGCGGTTACAACCCGTTTCACAACTCTGAAGCTCAGGCACCAACTCTATTCGTTTTGCCAATAATTTGTTTTTACGTTTTCACTTTCACCCCATCTGAACAAATATGCCCTGACATGAAAGGCCTATATAAAATCTCAGATTTATTGAATTCCTTTTTTACTGTAGAACATTAAAATTAAAATGTCACACATAGTCACACTCAGAGTAACAGGACGATGGGATGAAGGTTAATAGTCTTGGGACCAAGTTCCCAGTTAATTAATTGGACTATAAAGATATGAATAACTACCCTAAAAAGAGCGTTCTTAAAATCGGCAGGTGGTTCTAATGGCAAAAATTACATTCCAGACATTGACACAACGCATGCTAAGAGAGATTGGTTGGTAAGATCTTGATTGTATAATGGGAATAAGTTTATTAATTTGGATGCTCGTGGAATAAAATTGTTAAATATATAAGTGCTAAATATATAAGTATATATAAGTGCTAATTATATATATATATATATATATATATATATATATATATATATATATATATATATATATATATATATATATATATATATATATATATATATATATATATATATATATATATATATATATATATATATATATATATATATATATATATATATATATATATATATATATATATATATATATATATATATATATATATATATATATATATATATATATATATATATATATATATATATATATATATATATATATATATATATATATATATATATATATATATATATATATATATATATATATATATATATATATATATATATATATATATATATATATATATATATATATATATATATATATATATATATATATATATATATATATATATATATATATATATATATATATATATATATATATATATATATATATATATATATATATATATATATATATATATATATATATATATATATATATATATATATATATATATATATATATATATATATATATATATATATATATATATATATATATATATATATATATATATATATATATATATATATATATATATATATATATATATATATATATATATATATATATATATATATATATATATATATATATATATATATATATATATATATATATATATATATATATATATATATATATATATATATATATATATATATATATATATATATATATATATATATATATATATATATATATATATATATATATATATATATATATATATATATATATATATATATATATATATATATATATATATATATATATATATATATATATATATATATATATATATATATATATATATATATATATATATATATATATATATATATATATATATATATATATATATATATATATATATATATATATATATATATATATATATATATATATATATATATATATATATATATATATATATATATATATATATATATATATATATATATATATATATATATATATATATATATATATATATATATATATATATATATATATATATATATATATATATATATATATATATATATATATATATATATATATATATATATATATATATATATATATAATATATATATATATATATATATATATATATATATATATATATATATATATATATATATATATATATATATATATATATATATATATATATATATATATATATATATATATATATATATATATATATATATATATATATATATATATATATATATATATATATATATATATATATATATATATATATATATATATATATATATATATATATATATATATATATATATATATATATATATATATATATATATATATATATATATATATATATATATATATATATATATATATATATATATATATATATATATATATATATATATATATATATATATATATATATATATATATATATATATATATATATATATATATATATATATATATATATATATATATATATATATATATATATATATATATATATATATATATATATATATATATATATATATATATATATATATATATATATATATATATATATATATATATATATATATATATATATATATATATATATATATATATATATATATATATATATATATATATATATATATATATATATATATATATATATATATATATATATATATATATATATATATATATATATATATATATATATATATATATATATATATATATATATATATATATATATATATATATATATATATATATATATATATATATATATATATATATATATATATATATATATATATATATATATATATATATATATATATATATCCTGTTCACGCTTGTCGACGTTGTGGCCAACAGGGACATTTCAGAAGAAATTTTAAAAGACCGCAATTACTCTTTTGCTGGACGTGTGGTCAACAAGGTGTGCGTGCAATAGTTTGCTGCGAGCAGGGAAACGACAACAGGTCTCGAGAATACCGAAGCGATCCGAGACCAACAGCGGTAATGCCTCCAACGCAAGCATCATAAGTCAATCAACAATCAATCTACAGAAGAATCGCCATAGTCTTACCGTTTGTATCGATGGCGTATGGACTGAGGCCACAATAGATACAGGAGCCAGTCGTAATTTTATCAGCGAAGATTTCGCTAACGAGATTTGGACTCCCGACATCGACCTAGCAGTATCAATACCAGTACGTTTGGCCAACGGCACAACCATCAACATCACCAAATCAGTTATGGTACCAATAATTTTCGGAAATTCGGAATGCGTCTTGCAACTCTTAGTATTACCAAACGCAATAGATAAAGTCATCCTCGGCCTAGACTTTCTACGTAAAACCAGGATGCAGGTAAATATTGGATGGTTGTCTATTGTCCTTTAAGAATCCAATGAAGACGCAAACCAAGTTACATGAAGAATTTGTACAACAAGAGCTCCGACCTTTCGAAACCATGAAAGGGATCACTAACTTTACATCCCACCAGACTGTAATGCGAGACGAAAGGCCCATCAAGCAGAGTTATTTTCCAAAGAATCCCGCTATGCAAGGAATAACGAAAAAATCGATGAATTATTGAAAAATGGATACATCGAACCTTCAAAAAGCCCGTACAGTGCACCCATCATACTTGTTCGCAAGAAAAATAACAAGTGGCGTATGTGTGTGGATCACCGTCAACTAAATCAAAAATCAATTCCTGACGCATATCCGCTGCCCCGTATACAACACATCCTTGATATATTACGAAATGCAAAAGTCATCAGTACAATAGATCTGAAAAATGGTTACTGGCAAGTACCAATGGAAGAATCTAGCAGGCAATACACCGCGTTCACAGTTCCAGGACGAGGCCTTTATCAACGGCGAGTCATGCCCTTTGGGTTGCACTCAGCACCAGCTACTTTCCAACGACTTCTTGATCAAGTTATCGGGCCAGAATTAGAGCCTCATGCATTCGCCTATCTGGACCATATTGTAATCACAGGAGAAACAATCGAACAGCACAAAGAAAATCTCAAGAAGGTTTTCAAGCACCTAAAAGAGGCAAATTTGAAGATCAACCCTGAAAAATGTGTTTTTTAAAAAAGAAATACGGTATCTCGGTCACCTAGTAACTGCCGATGGAATCAAAACAGATCCTGAAAAAATAGCCGCAATTAAAGAGTTACAACCACCAACAACAATGTGAGAGCTCCGTCGATGCCTCGGCATCACTTCATGTTATCGTCGTTTTGTACCGGAATTTTCATCTATAGTGCAGCCAATGACTTCATTGTTGAGAATGAAAACACCATGGGTGTGGGGAATAGAACAACAAAAAGCTTTCGATAAATTAAAAGAAAAATTAACAGAAGCACCAGTACTAGCATGTCCTGATTTCTCTCAACGTTTTGTACTACAAACGGACGCCAGTAACCAAGGATTAGGTGCTGTACTACTATAAGAAATCGATGGCGAAGAAAAGGTCATCGCATACGCTAGCCGCCGTCTTACAAAAACCGAATCAAATTATTCCTGTACAGAAAAGGAATGTCTAGCCATCATCTGGAGTATACGAAAGCTACGACAATATTTAGAGGGTTAAAAATTTACTGTAATAACTGATCATTTGGCATTAAAGTGGCTCAACTCAATTGAAAACCCTTCCGGAAGAATAACAAGGTGGGCACTGGAACTTCAACAGTATCAATACGAAGTTCAATATCGAAAAGGTAAACCCAACATGGTGGCCGACGCTCTATCCCGACAGCCTAGAGATGTGCTCGAACGAGCCGAACACACTGTCACTGAAGAACATACATGTCCTTGGACTGAGAAAAAGAAAACATAAGTTCAACAAAAACCACAACAACATCCAGATTACGTAATTCTAGACAACCAGCTTTATCGAGAGAACCCAACAAGAATCGGACAAGAAGGAGGAAGCGAATGGGAACTCTGCGTGCCAACACATCTACGACAGCGAGTGTTAAGCGAAAACCACGATTCTACCGCAGCAGGACACCTATTAATTTACAAAACAATACAACGATTGAAACAGCGATACTACTGGCCCGGAATGTTTCACGACGCCAGCAAATACGTCCAGAGTTGTACTCTTTGTCAAAAATATAAATCAGAGCAACAAAAGCCTGCCGGAAAAATGCTCACCCATATGACTGATGAACCGTTTGCAACAATTTGCATCGACTTTGTGGGACCATTACCGAGATCAAAACGTGGCAACACAGTATTGCTTGTCTTTATAGACAAATTCTCCAAATGGACAGAGATTTATCCAGCGAGGGCAGCAACAAGTGAGATCGCCAAAAGAGGTTTCAGAGACAGAATTTTATCCCGATTTGGTGTGCCAAGGGTCGTACTTACTGACAATGGTACTCAATTTACTTCGCGTACGTTTCGAAATTACGTACGAGAAATAGGTATAAAACAAATGTACACAGCTCCATATAGCCCATACGAGAATGCAGCTGAGAGAGCTAACCGAACAATCAAGACAAACATAGCCCAATCAACACAAGAAAATCATCAAGAATGAGATAATCATATACCGCAAATAAGCTTAGCAATCAACAGCAGCATTTCCGAAACGACCGGTTATAGTCCGGCATATTTAATACAAGGCCGTGAACCCAGATTGCCAGCAGCATTGTACGACGAAGTTACAATCGGTACGGGAAATTTACCAGAAAATCCTGAAGATAATGCCAATAATTTGAAAGAAATATTTAAATTAGTTAGACAAAAAATTGAAGAAGCATCAGCAGTACAAGCTCGCCATTATAATCTACGACGACGTTCTTGGCAACCAGAAATCGGAGAAAAGGTTCTACTTAAGAAACACCCACAACCTAAGGCTATAGATGGGTTTGCAGCCAAACTAGCTCCAAAATTGGAAGAACCTTACGGCGTTAAAAATTATGTTTCACCAGTTATGATAGAAATACAGAAAGAAGGCGAGTGCATGAAGAAGATGCTGAAGAAAGTGTGAAGAAGATGCTGCAATGGTACCTCATCCTCGAAGACAGGAAAAGATGCGCTGTAAGGCTAGGTACAGACAGCATTGAGGAGCTGGGACCAGGAGGCCGATTACGGGTTAGGAGAGCAGCGAAGGGTATCGACAGAAGTGAAGGCAGCAAACACAAGCGCACGGACATGTCCGATTTGATT